>JANPWX010017259.1:0-26452 GCA_024734555.1 Trochalopteron elliotii
GGGGGGCAAGTCGATGGTGACACTGTACTCAGTGAAGGGCTGCAAAGGGGAGCAGGTGAATGTTCCCTCCTGGCCATGTAACATCTGCTCTCCATTCAGCTCCTCAGCCTCACAGGGAGGGGAGGAAGGCGCTGCCAGCCGGCACATGGCCCTCATGCCCTGGCAGGCATCAGGGAACCTGCAGGTCCAGTGCAGTTTGATGCTGGTGCTGGAAATCTCAAAGGTGTCAGGGTCAACCTGGAGGACATCTGTGAATGAAAGATTGCCAGAAGGTCAGTCTATTCCCTTCCAGTCCCAGCCAGGCAAGGATGGTGCAGTCAAACAACCTTGCCTGTCATGCAGCCCAGTGGGAGGGAAAGTGAGAGTGAAAGTGGTCACTGCAGCTCCCTCAAAGGGGAGCAGGAAGAGCTGGACAGGAATGTGGGCGAATGAGTGGACTACTACTACTCAAGTAATTTTCCCCATTAATTCAAAACTAAGGTGTCTGTTTGTACCAGAAATTCTACAGTCCATCAGGTAGAGCTCTGCTCTCCCTTGGAGGGAACATGAATGCCCTATGCTGTGAGAAGAGGGTGCTAAGCCTGCACCCACCATGCCACAGAACCTGGAGGGGCCCAGCCCACATGCAGGAAGGTGTGGTACTCACAGACCCACCATCTGAGAGGACACAGACAGAAAAGCCCTCTGATCCTGCTCAAGCAGTGATGCCATATGCTGGCCACAAACCCCACCACAAATCCCTCTCCCATGCTTTTCTCCTTTGTCTTTGTGCACATGCTCTTGCCAGAAGCCCTCAGGGAGACCCTTATCACCAACACCCCCAGTGGTGACCTACGGGCTGGACTTGACACCTTCCCTTTCCCTGGGCAGCACAGAGCCCAAGACCTCCTGTGCCCCACACCCTGCTTTCCCTGCTCAGGAAGGGCAGGGCAAGGCAGCCAAGAGGGTTCCTGATCCATTCCTCACCACTGCACTCCACACTGGACCGCATGTGGACCCAGACACCTCTGGAGTTTCTTCCAGTCCAGACTTCTCTGTATACAGGTTTCCCACGAGTGAAGGACTGGACTTCACTCAAACATTTGACATGGGTGAAGGATGGCTGGAAACCTTCAGGGCAGCTCAGCATCACTTCTTCATTCTTCTTATAATTTTTCTGGTCTGGTGCCAGTTGGAGTCTGGAGTCCCACAGGGGCCTTTGGCACATTTCTGGCAGAGCTGAAAAGAGGGTGTTATTTGGGCTGGTGGTGATGAGACGAGATATGGGTCAGTGGTGGGAGACAAATTGCCAGCAACCCCTCCAGCCAATGAAGGGAGAGGTATCTGCTGGGATGTAACCTGAGTGCAAGGCTTGTTGAGAAGGGGCTTTCCTTATGCATGGAAATTGTGAAGGATCACTCATTCACAAACCTGCCCCATTCACAAACCTGCCCCATTCACACTTGTGTCCATGGGCACCATATTCCCTTCTCCAAAGCCCACAGCAGGACTATTCTGCTGGGAGGGGACGATAACCCCTGCACTAAGGGACACCCTCCATCCTCTCATTCAGGCCTGTCACCCAGCCCAGCTCAGGTGGCACTTGCTGGGCCATGGCACCACCACTCCTGCTGGCATGGGTGTCCCTTCCCACAGGGATCAGCCATGCCCCTGTAACACTTCTGGCCTCCCTGTTCTCACTCACTCAGTGCCTTGGCTGCTCTCCTCCTGCCCCACACCGTTGGGCAGCAGGACATGGGGGTGAACAGTGCCTTCTCCGTTCACATCTCCTGCTTTACCAATGCCCCTGCCCCTTTCTCCTGACACAACCCTTCCTTCTTCTCATCACCTCCTCACCAAATTCACCACCCTCCAGGCCCAGTAGGCAATAGCTGAGTAGCTGGTCCCAGCAGTTTGTCCAATGCTGCAGGGCGAGGCTTGGTGGCAATGATTCCTGCAGAGAAGAACACTGGCTTCTGGAAGGAGCCCATGCCTGTTCAAGCCTCTGCAAGAAGCTTTGTGAGGCCTGAAGGGGTTGAAAATACAATCTCCCTTCTCCCAAAGGGGCACACAAGGGATCTCACAAGGTGCAGACCAACTTTGCCACAAAGGGAAATGCTGATGACAAGCCTCTTGTACTCAGGCTTTGCTCTCAAACAGCCCTGATGGCCAAAGACCAGAGATGCCCAGCTGAACACCACAACCAGCACTTTTGTCCCCTGGCACATGGCCATGACCCACCCCATGCTCAGGCACCCAGCCACTGATCCTGCCCTGATCCAGCTGCCCTGATCTGGCAAAGCAGCAGCAAGCTCCCTCTTGCACTGCTCTCAGCAGCCACAGTGTCCCTCAGGCACACTTGGGGATAGGATGTGTACAGAAAGTGACACCTCCCTGAACACCCTTCCCCTGATTCCCAGTGTGTGAACTGATGCCCAATTCATGCCTGCTGTCTCCAGGGAATGATTGGAAACTGGTTTTCTGGAGGGCATGACCCTTCACCACACATCCAGCCCAGTCCTGTCTCTCCCACAGACGTGCAGTGTATACTGCATTGCAGCTGCTGTTCCTGGGGCAGACAGAGGCTGCCCCAGCCCTCAGGGGTCTGTCTGGGCTCCAGCCCAGGTCTGCAGGCAGTGAACATAGATATCAATGTACAGGGGGAAAGGCAGCAGAAGATTCCAAGAGGAAGAACCTTGAAATTTCTTACCTGTTCCCTGGGGCACTATTTGGATGTCGAAAAGATCTTCCTGGCCATGTGCTGACAGTAGAGATGCAAGAGCCAGGAGAAACCTCAGAGCCAGTGCCTGCAGGGCCATCCCAGCGTGAAGTCCCCAGGCAGGAGTGAAATCTCAGCCCCACTCACTGCCTCTGAGGCCAGGCATCCGTATCTGACTGCAAGTCTTGCAACCACAGGAAGGAAACAGACACATCTCCTTGTGAGATGCAGGAGGCTTCCCCTTTGGACAGGGAAACTCTCGTCACTGTCAGCACTTCTGCCTTTTGATATCTTTTCACCCCAGGAGCATTCAGGCTCTGGGACTCAACAGAAGGAACCTTGTCACCAAGATCCCAGAGTTTCCTCCCCAAACCCTCCTAGTTACCAGGGCATTGAAGAATTGTTGACAGGAGTAAAAAGAAGTGTTACTCCTGTTTCTGAGGTAATATAATCCTGTTTCTGAGGTAATATACAAGTGCTTCCTGACACTGCGTGGGTTTTAGAGTGGTGATGAGTCACTTCCCCTCAACAATCACGGGAGGTGGAGAGCCTTTGAGAAGCCACATAAAGACCTGGTCAGAAGCACAGATAGGAATGGGGACATGAACTGCAAGGAGTACTTCAACGCCTGAAGCAGTCTGTGGCCCTTCTGAAATGAACACTGAGCCCACACTATCTCTCATCCTTCCCCGTTTCTCTATCCTCAGCTGCCTCCTCTTCCTGCTTCCTCTCAGCCTGGCAGCACTCTCCTCTGTCCCCAGGCGTGCAGACCACGCTGCCCTACAGTGCCAGCTGCGTGCTTGAGAAAACACTCACAGTACCAAATCATGCCCCTCGCTCATCAGCAGCCACTGCTTTTCTCTTCCTCTAGAATCTCTCATCCACTTTGGATGTCTCAGATTCCAGAGGGCTGGGTGATCAGACATGGGGGGCTGCAGAGGCACAGAGACCATACTTGTCCCTCAGCTTTGCCTGTGGCACATGCACAGGACACACTCCCGCCCAGGGAAAAGGGTGCCCTGCTCATGGCTCCCCTCAACAAGGTGGAGTTAGCTCAGCACCCACAGGGAACAGCACGTCACAAGGGCAGTGAGGTGACCAGGCAGGAGCTGGGGTCTGCAGGTAGTCCCGTCCAAACCACAAGCCTTTACTGACTGTCTGGAGTGGTGGTGTCATGAGGCTGACACCAGGGTATGACTGGGGGGATGGAGTGGGAAGCAGGGTAGCCAAGGAGGTGGCAACTGTTCTCCCCTATCCCGAGCCTGCTCATTCCCCTTTCGTAGCCAGCAGCAGCCTCACAGTGTTGAGCTGCTCTTCCCCTCTCTGCCCAATACCCACAAAGAGCTCCTCCATCAGGCACACATGTCACACCAGCAACAGTTCACAGGAAAGAGGTATTTTGGTCCCAGTGGCCAGTTGCAGGTACTGAACTGATGGACAGACAGCTCATATGAAGAACTGTCAAAACATGTTTTTACCAGCCCATGCAAGTCATGCCAGGCTAAAAAAAGCTGGGGAAGAGAGAGGTCAATTGTTCTATGTTCTGGCAGTGTACTCCTCATCAAGGAGAGCCTTCAGGCTGCCCCTCAGCCTCCAGGCTGCACTGGGTATTGGCAGGTTTGACAGGAGAGAGAGATAACACTGAAGTAAAAAGCCATGACAGTTCTGTGTTCAGGGCTGTAAAAAGCACAACCAGAACCAGCCTGTCACACTTGAGTCCAGGGAACTCAGGAGAGCCTGTGCATCCAAGGCTCTCCTGGGCAGAAGGAGATGGAAACATGACAGGCAACACACAGAGCTGGAGAAAAGAGAGGTTGATCTCCCCATTTGCCAGCAGTGCACCCCTCACCAGGAAGAGCCTTTGGACTGCACCTCAGCATCCAAGGCTGCACTGGGCACTGGCAATCCACAGGGTGGGAGACAGTGGCTGTTGGAGGTGATGGGACAGCAGCCCCAGCCAAGAGCCAGTAGATCCCAAAGGCTGCAGGACACAGATGTCCCAAGAGGGCCAGTGCACCAGGGCACCTCACAAAATGGGAGACAAGCACCAACATCCACAGAGGAGGACACAGACCAACACAGAGGTCCAGCTGTGCATAGTGGAGGTGGTGTTACCTATAGGATGGGGAGGAGGGAAAGCAGCCACCCAAAACATTGCACTGGCAGCACGCAGCATCTCAAGTGTGTTTCCTTGGAACTGACAGGGGCTGGAAAAGCCTACTCCAGGCTCCTCCATGAAGATCTATAGGGTCAAGGCTTTCCCACACAAAATAAGGAAGACCCATGACAAGGTGGGAAGTTTTGTGGGCCAGGCAGCCCTTGAAACCAGAACAGTTTATGGGTTGTTTCAGACACAGCAGTACAGTGGGTAGGGCAGCACAGCTAGGCCAAACTCAAGCAGAGGACAGGGTTTAGAGGGATACAAGGACACAGGGTGGAAAGAGGAGTTGTGAGCTCCTCCATTCTCAGCAGACATTTGCAGGCACTGAGATTGCAGGCTCTGGCTATGCCAGAGCCATCTGAAGAACTACCAGGACATATCCTTGCTGGCACAAGCAGGTCATCCCATGCCTTGAGCTGCTCCTGTGCTGTGACAGAGGATTCTGGAGCTTGATGAAGAAGAAAACTTGGCGGGAAGCAATAACCCATGAGATGATTCATTGTCCTGCTTCTGGTGGTGGAGGACTAAGCCTCGAGAAGGGAAGCGCCATCACCACTGAGCCTCAGATGGTCACTCCAGCTGCTCTTCTTCCTCACTGCTCTGGCTCTCCTGAGCATTCCAGAACAGGCAGGGGCTTGGGAAATGGCTCTCCAACCTGGCCACATTTGCCTGAGGAGAACAAGAGAACCCAGGGCAGAGGCTGCTGCATGCCCTTGGCAGCACAAGGAGCTCAGACACACCATCACAGCTGGCAGTCCCCACTCTCTCTGTGCCATGTAGGGTCACAGGTAGGACAATCCATTTCCTACCTGCATCTTTCTCAAGAAAAGTCTCAATCACGCAGTAATTATCCCCATGTACATTCTCATAGGGCTGGAGCTCTGGGGGGAGAAGAGGACAGAAACAGCCTGAGAGACCCGAGGGCTGTGGGAGAAGGAGCAGGACAGCCTCAGGCAGGCAGCGTCACCGGGGGCTGCAGATCATCCTGGGATGCACACCATCAGGACAGCAGGGCTCAGAAGAGCTGCTGCCTACCCCAGAGAGAGTGAGGAGGAGCAGTTCCCAACCCTCACTGGCACCTCAGGGAGACCCCAGCCAGGAGCTGCTGGAAGAGGCTACTGAGCAGGGCCTCAGCTGGGAATAGATGTGGGACATGTTGGTCCGACAGGTCAGCCAAAGCCAGCTGGGCTGCCTGGAGCTACCTCAGAATGCCACCAGGCCCTCCTGAAATACACCTGCTCCCCTCCCAGCTCCAGCCCTACAGTCCCCTCGGTGCTGGGGATCCTACCTGTGTAGTGATCCTCCTCGGCTTTGCTGGGCAAGGTCCTCTTTTTTCTGGGAAGGCAAAGGGCAGTCCTGAGTCAGGGAGAGGCTGACCTGGGCCAGACCCTGCTGAACCCAGCAGCAGTGGCATGGAGGGCTCTGTACACCCTCTCTCTGCCCTGGCAGGCATTGCCCACCTAGACCCCAGGGCACAGCAGTGGTGGCTGCAACAGCAACAAGGGGAGAGGGTCTCTCAGCACACATGGCCCCTGTCCCAGCCGTGAGGAAATCACTTAGAGCCCCAGCCAGGAGCCCTAGAGCCCATTTGTCCCATTTACCACCAGCCAGCTGCATCCTCTGCACCCAGAGAAGGGTGGGAGCAGCTGGGGAACCCTCTCTATCCCCACCCACCCCACACGGCACAGCATGGCTTGAGACAGAGCCCAGACCCCAAATCTCCTGCCACTCACCTGGAGAGCACAAACCAGAGGATCCCGGCAGACAAGGGGATCAACAGCACCACCACCACCACTACAGTGACTGCTGACCAAGGCCAGGGGTCCGGAGACTGCCCTGGAACTATCACACAGAGAGGAGTGGGTGTCACGGCCTGGGCTGTGCACCAGCAGTGGCCCCAGCCTTGCTGCTGGGTGTCTGCAAGTGTGTAGAAATGCGTGTCCAGACCCTGCTGCCCTGGCTGCTGCAGGGACAGGCAGCAAGAGAGTCTTCCCCTGCCTGCACATCTGCTTGGGCAGGGCAGAGGAAGGCTCTGGAGCAGAGGACCTTGTCCCATGGCCCCAGCTGGATGCTCTGGCAGCCTGCTCAGCTATCCTGCACACAGCAGGAGGACACAGACCCAGCCTCAGCAGTCCTAGTCCTCTCTGACCTTGAGCCACCTGTGCACCCAAATGCAGGGATGGGTGTCATCTTCTGCAGTGGAAGAGTAGAGGGGGCAGGTCTGGTATTAAAGGCACAAACAGTGGCTGAAGCAGTGCATTTCCTTTGCAGACCTGCCAATGAAAGCCCTCAAGGAAGGACTCACCTAGCTCCATGCCCACTGCTGAGCCAGGTGCCCATACTCCCTGCTCCTGTCTGAGCTGGGACAGGGTGGTTGCACACACAGGTCTGGAAGCTCCTCTGCACTCAGTACTCACCCCAAGAGGCCACCCCAACCAGACACAGGGCAGAACAACCATTACCCCGGGCGTAGTTTTGGAATTCCAGCTCTGATGCAGCCCCAGCCCCAGCTGCCGTCAGGCCCTGCACTGTCACGACGTATTTTCTGCCAGATGTCTGATGAGGTGGCACATACTCAGAGACAGACTGGTTCACCAACACCCGACTAAATTCGAGGAAGCTGCCGTCCTCTGCTCTCATGGTGGTGATGTTCAGCTGGAGGAGGGACAGGGAGCTGCTAGACAGTAGCACCAACATCCTGCTTCTGCACTGGGCAGCTCTGTGGAGAGGGCTGTTACTGCTGGCTGGGCACAAGAGGGGACCTGGCCCTACCAGGAACACCAGCAGTGTACAGCCTGTGGGCCCTGGCCAAGGAGGGCTGACACCTCTCCTCAGGCTGCCCACACAGAGCTCAGACAAAGTGAGGGTGACCATGGGCACTCCATGGACTCCCTGGTACCTGGTATCCAATGATTTCGCCTTTGCAGGAGGGCAGCGCCTTCCACCTGAAGGATCCCCTGGTGGGATCCAGCCACAGCTTCTCTGGTTTGTCTGGCACTGGAAGCACAGGAGAACAGGATCATGCATGGTTAGCAATTATTTGTCCCTCACAAAGGTTGCTTTTGCCTCTGCAGCAGCAATGGTGTGATGAGGAGGGGGAACACCCTGCTGTAGGGCCCTGCAGCCCCTTCCCCAGATCCGAACAGGTTGCAAGCAGATCTGATCCCAGGAACATCACAGCAGGGAGCAGATGCTCTGGCTGAGCTTCAGGTCATCCTGACATTTCATGTAAACATACCCATTTCCTTTGTCCTGAGGAGCCGTGTGTATAGGATTGTGCTAGGCAGCAGGAAGATGGTGACACTGTAGATAGTGAAGGGCTGCAGAGGGGAGCAGGTGAAAGTTCCCTCCTGGCCTTGTAGTATCTCCTCTCCTTTCACCTCCTCAGCCTTACAGTTTGAGGAGGAATGCTGCTCCAGCCGGCACCTGGCCCGAATATGCTGGCACATGTCAGGGAGCCTGCAGGTCCAGTTCAGTTTGATGCTGGTGCTGGAAATCTTCAGGGTCTCAGGGACAACTTGGAGGACATCTGTGAAGGGAACGTTCCAAGAGGATCACTCCCTCCCTTCCCCTCCAAGCCTTGACATCAAACTCCATCAACCCCACCATTCCCTCACTTGCCTGTCCCCAGCACAGAGTGGACAAGGACATTCTGCCTTCTCCCAGACTACACATGCCAGGTTGCCAACAGCACAGTCATAAACCTGGGATGCATCCAGAATTTTCTCTGGATTTCTCTGCCATGCTCTGACCACCCCAAGCACAGAGCACTGGCACTGTGTCACACATGCAGAATTGCTCTCCATGTCTAGGGAGGACAGACTGAGAGCACTAGGAGAGTGTCTGGCTTGCTCACTTACCCACACAGGTCAAATTCTCCGTCATAAGGTGCCAGATGTCTGTGCCATTCCTCACTTCCCAGCCACTACGAGGAATCACTGAACCTTCCATTGACTTCAATGGCACACATTTGATCTCCATGGGTGGAGGCCAGTACCCTTCAGGACACCTTATCTTCACCACTTCATTAGGGTTGAAGGTCCCCTGTTCTCGGTCAAAGATAAGCCTGGGGTCCCACTGGGGCTTCTGGCATGTCTCTGCATCAACAAGATGGGAAGATGTTGGCTGGTTAGTGTGGCTCTGCAGGGCTTGCCAGGGGATGGAGGAGGGCATTCCCCTCCCTGGCCCATCAGGGCAGGAGATGAGCTCCAGGACACTCCAAAGAGCAGCCCTTCCACATCAATTCTTGGCAAGGATGAGGACAAGAAGGAGTCCAACCTTCTTCCTTCAGGTCTCCTGGGAAGAGCCAGGAGGAGCCGGAGTCAGGGACTGGAAGGAACCCATGAGGGGTATATACTGCACACAAAGCCTGCCCAGAGACTCTGGTGCCCTATTTGTCCCTCAGGCAGGACGACAACACCCTGATTCCTCATAAGAAGGCGTAAAGTCTGAGCCCCAAAGCTGGCTCTGCAGTGACAGCATGCAACAGGAAGGGGGAACCAGCTGTCACCTGTGCCACAAACACCTGTCAGACCTACAACACTGTAGCCCTGACTTTTCAGCATGTGCCCTTGTCAGAAGCCCTTAGGGAGACCTGTGTCTCCCACACACCACCCAGCCCCCTGTGAACACAGCCTGAAGCCCTGCATGGTCCCTGACCTCCTGTGCCATGGGCAGTGCTAGTTACTGCCAAAATGGCTACTTTGGTATCCAGGTAGGGATCTTTGTACCACAACTCCCTCCTGCCAGGACCCTCAGGGACTAAAGCTGGCATCTGCCATCTCCCCACCAGGGCACTCCTGCAACCCCAGGACAGGTACAGGGCAGACTCAGAAGCTGCCTTCAGCAGCACCTGCCATTTCCCCCGGCAGCACTGAGACAGAAGCTTCCTGTGCCCCCACAGGATGCCTTCCCTACTTAGGAAGGGCAGAGCAGGGCAGTCAGGAACGCTCCTGATGCTTCCTTACCAAGGCACTGTACCCTGAACTTGGGCTGAATGTTGATCCAACTGCCTCTGCTGTCCCTTCCATTCCAAGCTTCTCTGTATACAGGCTTCCCATTGGTAATAGACAGAGTTTTTCCTGTACATTTGACATGGCTGAAGGGTGGCTGGAAATCCTTGGGACAGCTCAGCATCACTTCTTCATTCTTCTTGTAACTCTCCTGGTCTGGTTCCAGCTGGAGTCTGGAGTCCCAGTGGGGTTTTTGGCATGTTTCTGGCAGAGGTGAAAGTAGGTCTTAGTTGGGCTGGGAGGTTTCAAGGAGAAGCAATGTATGTGGTGGGGCCTCAGCAAACCCCAGCAGTCCCTCTAGTCCCTGAAAGGAGCGGGAAGGTGACACATCCATCTGCTACGATGGGACACCTTGGCAAGACTGGTTGGGATGGGGCTTTCCTTGTGAGTGGGTGTCAGCTGGGGCTGGCGCCTGTCCAGGCAGGTGGTGGACAAGGATGTGCCAGAATTCAGTAGGGGAATGGCCTCAGGAATCAAAAGCCTAAGATCCATGCGGCCCCGATATAGCATCAGAGTTGCATCCTTGGCCACAGTGATGAGGGAAGCTTGGGGATGGATGGACGGGGCAGAAATCGACCACAGTGCTCAGTAGGAAGCACTTCCTGACATCCTGCTTACCAATACACACTATGTTCCCCTGAACTTGAATCCATACACCACTGTCCTTTCTCCCCAGCCACGTGTCTCCCTTTAGAGATACAGAATAATTCAGTTGCTGAACCCTGTTTGCACATTTGACATGGGTGAAGGATGGCCGGAAACCATTGTTGCAGCTCAGAGTCACTTCTTCATTCTCTGTGTAACTGTCACGGGCTGGTGCCAGCTGGAGTCTGGGGTCCCACCAAGCAGGCCTTTGGCATTTGGTTTCTGTCAGAGGTAAAATTGAGTGAGGAGTACTTTTGGGAGGTTATGAGAGGAGACTTGGGTCAGGTCTCTCATGACTCTGACTATTCACCCTGACACAAACGAGTGTCATGTGCCCAGGCACTCTCCAAGCACACAGGGCTCCTTGTCACTCCATCTCCAGGACTCACAAGCCTCCCTTGGATTCCACCCCCTGCATGGGCTGTTTGAGCCCCCATTTTCTTGTCTCCTTCATGCGCAGGTGAGCCATGCTGCAGTAACAGCCTCCCACACCAGAGACAAAGCCCAACCCTAGAGAAGATTTCCAGGCAAAAAAGCAGAACCCCTGCAGCTATTCCTATTCTGTGCTGAGGCAGGAGATGCTGGCTGGGAAGGAATCCTCTCCCAGGAGCACAGACACCAGCAGGTGCCTACTGCAAAGTGCTGAGATGAAAAGAGCATTGTCACTGCCAGGACATGGCGGAAAGCCAAAGCATCCAGGTCTCCCAGTCCTGCTCTGTCATGTGCATTACCAGGTCACAGGGGGTCTGTCACCAGCTCAGGACCCTGGGTCAGGGTGGTGCAGGGCTGTGCTTACCTATGCAGGTGGCAGTCTCATTCCACAGCACCTGGGCCCCTCTGGAAATGCACTGAATCTGTGGGATGGATGGCACAAACTCCCCAGCACAGCTGAGCTGCATCACTTCGTTCAAAGCATACTCGTTCTTCTTTGGCTTAAACTGCAGTTTGGGGTCCCAGTCGGAGGGAGCTTTACATTTTCCTGTGTGCAAAGGCCAGGAGGCAGAGCCTGAGGGTCACTGGGCTCCAGCAGCATCCGTGAGGATGAGGGTGTTCCATCCAGAGGGCTGCCAGTCCCCCTCTCTTCAGAGGGGTGGCAGAGATGGCACCTCCCAGGATGAGCCCCATGCCCCAGATGATTTATCCCCCTCACAGCCTTAGGGGCAGTGCAGGAGGGTTATCCACAGGCCCTCCTGCCCACCCACTGCTGCAGAAACACCACAGCCAGAGGGATCCAGCAGCCTATGCAATACTGCTCTTTCCCAGAAATACAGGGGCTGCGGGAACGCACCAGACCCAGAGAGTCACTGCTGCCATTCCAGACTCCACAGTTTGGTCCCATGAAGTGACTGCCAGCAGCAATGGTGAATAACAGGAATAAAGTTGCAGGTAACAAGAAAAAGAACAAAGCGATTCTGCAGTGGAAGCAATAGCTACAGGAATGAGGGAGACAGAAAATGAATTGTCTAAGTTCTTGAAAGGGGAAAAACAAAAAAATAGCACCCTTCTCATCCAGGATGTTTACCTGTGAGTTAGAAAACACCCAATTTTGATGAGTTTTGTTACATTATTCGTCACCCTAGTGATGAATCCTTCTCTTAATTGTAGTAAAAAGACCACGTTCTCAGTTCATTTGCCTCCTTCTCTCAAAAAGACCACCACTCTCCTAGCATGTACCACAATTTCTTGGAACACTGTGGTTTTACAGTGAAGAAGGGAAAGGATGAGTCGTAGTAACGCAGGCAAGCATCGACTTCAGTAAGATATACTAATAGCCAAAGATTGTGTCTGTGTCAGTATACCTGCTTTTGCCTGCCTCGGTGTGCTGGCTGTGTGGATTTGCCATCTGGCACACCTTTCTGTGCAGAACTGTAAATAAATCAAATACCTTGACTCTGTGTGTTAATCAGCTTTTTCCACACTTGGTGAAAGAAGCTTTCAAACAGAGTCTCCTCCTCAGACCACCTAAGTTCACACCAGTGGCCACAGAGCTCACACCCTGTTCAGTGTGGTCAGCCCAGCCTCTGTACTTCACCCAAAATGAAGTGCCTTGTCCTGCCCTGGTAGACATGTCACCTAGACGTGCTCACTCAGTGAAAAACAAGTCCGTGAGGAGACAGTGGGCATGGAGGTGTGTAGCCCTAGTTTGTGTCTGAGATGTTTTGGTTTCTGAAATTCTTTTCCCAGGGAATTTTCTGTAATCGTGCTTGTTTACAGAAAATTCCCTGGGAAAGGAATTTCAGAAACCAAAACATCTCAGACACAAACCATGGCTACAGAGGTGGCCTTTGCTGAATGAGGATGAAACACTTACCTTGAGCTGCAACTGCCCACTTCCTGCCAGCCAGCACTCACCACTTCTCTTTTCTGGCAGCAAGTTTCCACGCCATCATTGCAACCCTCTTCCCAGCTCTCCACCCCAAAGGACAGTGGCCACCAGCCCCATCCTTTGAGACCATGTGGTGCAGACATGAAATATTTCCCCCCTCAGTGGGGTCTCTCCCAGTGCCCTCAGAGTGCACTCTTCACTGGCAGAAAACTACCTGACAGACCCTTGGACCCTTGACTTGGTCTAAGCCTCGTCAGGCATCCTACTCATACACCTTTCCCCCTCCTACCTTTAAACACCCTGAAGTAACACACACCCTGCCCAAGGGTGACATCCAGGATCCTTTTGAGTCAGTCTCAGACATGAATACAGACTAGGTGAGGAGAAGAGGTTCCATCCTGCCCTGGATAGCTGAGAGCTGCTAGAAGGGCAGCAGCCCTTGAGCCACCAGTGATGGGCAGCATGACTCATGACCCATCAGATGATTCAGCTAGCCACTTCTGCTCCCATTTCCCTAAAGAGAGAATATTCATAGCTCAGGTCCCCTAGCCATGCTGTGCCCCATGGAGACCTCAACAGGTACCAGCAAGCCCAGGGCACAGCACATAATCACCACAGGGAAGCCCACATTCTTTGTAGGAAGACCCTAGCAGAGACCTAGGAGCTGTCCCTAACCCTCCTGGTATGGAGAAAGAACAGAAGAAGCATCTTGATGTGAACAATCCCACCAAACGACAGTTCCCTCAACCCCAGGGACTATGGGAGAGAGTAGGTATTCCAGCTAACAGAGCCCACAGCTCCCCATGTCTTTGATGAACACCATCATCTCCTGTGACAGGGGTGCTGCTTGAACTGCCCATAAAGGCCATCACTGCACTAAGTGCTCTGGATTCTTCTGTCTGCTGCATAACAAGACACGGTCACCTCCTGCTCCCAGCAACACTACCCACTTCCTAGAAGGACACTGCAAGTCCCATGTTCATGGAAGTTTCCCAGCACACTAAGGCTTGCTGCCCTCCATCCCAAATAGAGGATTTGTCCCACCACAATCTGAAGGATGCCTCAGTGTCTCAGGCATATGCATACACCAGCTTCAGCCCTCCCATAACCTCAGCTATGGGCTGAGCAGGGTAAGGCCATGTAGCAAATATGCAGGTAGAGGAGCAGCAAAACCATTTTTGTAAGAGAGAGGCACAATCCACTCTTACCTGCTTCTTTACGTACCCACGGAGTCATAGGACCATGGTGCATCTGTCCTTGTGCAAGCAGCAGAAGGACAAGGGCCAGGAAGAATGTCAGAGCCAGCGCTGGCTGGGCCATCCTGGCAGGAAGTCCCCGGGTAGGACTCAGTGTAAGCCGCTCAGGAAAGGTGTCTGTTCAGCTCCACACAGGAGAGGTGCTCACACAGAAATGAGACAGACTCAGAGGGAAATCACATGTGGTGCAAGAAGCTTCCTCTTTGGAAAGAGAGCATCCCACCAGTCTCAGTGTTGATTCTCACACATCTTCCCACAGACAGGCTCCATGCAGTCTCCCAGGTGTCTTAGTCCAGCCTTTTCCCTGGCCACCTCAAGCTCCCATAGCCCTGCTCCCACAAGCACCTCCAAAACATTCTCATGTGTGTCTCTCTCCTTCCAGATTCAGTGGAGGATGTTGAAGAACACACTCCTGATTAATGTGCCCAAGGCCACCCTAGGCTGCTCTCATCATGCATCACTTTCTCTTTCAAATCGTGGAATCATTTATGTTGGAAAACACTTCTATGATTATCAAATCTAACCACTAATCCAGCACAATAAGCCCACCACTAAAATACGTCTCTAAGTACCACATCTACATGTCTTTCAAATACTTCCAAAAATCTCTCTTCTTATTACCTTGAACTGATTCAGCTGCAACATTCTTGCTTTTGAATCCCACCAGTAGAGTTTCCAGATCAGACAAGCTCCTGAACCTGGAAGTGTTCTCTTTTCCTTTCTTCTCCAAACCTTTCCTGCTCTGGGCTGTTCTTTGTCAGTGCCATTTAGGATGGGAAGCCCTCTACAAGGACAGTGTGGACAGTATGGGGGTAAGAGGATCTTCCTGGGGATGGATGGAGGGGTCTTGTTCCTATTACTGTTGAGCTCAGGTAGGGTCTTTGGGTATAGGAGAGAATTCCCTAAGTGCTCTCCATTTGGGGCATGCTCACATGCTCACACTCCCCCAATCTCCTGTCCCTACAGATGTCACCACCAAGATCTTCTCTGAGCCCCTTTTCAGCTCACGAGCTCTTGCATAACTTCAAGCTTCCATGAGTTCTGACTCCCTGTGCTGTTGCAGCTCTCCTGGGCTGTTCCTCTTTCAACTCTGTGCTTTACAGTCTTTCCCTCTGTGTTTGCCTAGACAGACAAGCACAGTTGTCTTATGGTGTAACACTATCAGTGTTCTGGGAATGAATGCTGTCACCCAGGGTGTTTTTCACCACTCAGCTGGAACTCGTTGGCCCAGAGTTCCCTGGCAGATCCTTTCTCAGGAACCACCATCCTCAGGACAGTGCTTGGTTTATCTATCTGTATTATCCCAGTAAACTAGCAACACTTAGGGCTTTCTGTAAACTAGATGTCTCCTAAGGTCCATTTGGGAACATCATTGCATCAAGTCCAGTTGTGTCACATGCAGCTGTTGTGAGGTTAATGGGTGAAGTCTTCTAGAAAGCTTTCAGCAAGAGGAACAGCAGCACTAAGTCATGTCCTTCTTGTTTCCTTGGTGGATCCCTGTCCTTTGGGAAGCAGGTTTTTCTTGTTCCTGTGCAGTCAACAAAGGTGCAAGCACCCAGGAGAATGGCCACAGCCAGCACTCACTGGGTCATGTCCTGATAAAATCTCAGAATTAGACACAAACACTCACTGACTCTCTTTGGTATGTGAAAGAAGCAAAACCAATTTTACAGCCAAGCTTCAAAAATTCACATGTGGTACAACAGGCCTTCTATTGCCCCTGATGAGATTATTTCTTTTTGCGTGTCCTGAGGGGAAAATAAATCTGTGTCTGGCCTCTCCCTCCTTAGAAATTTATCGCTGTTTTACAATTTGTTGTTTTCTTGGTGTATAGCATCCACTAGAAAAATGCTGAATACTGAAAGCCAGCACACTCAGCCATATGCATTGAATTCAATATCATTGCAAATGTGATTGATGAGCTGTTTCCTGAAGGTCCATTTTGGTCATCGAAGACCTACCAGGACTCAGACTGAAGATAGAAAAACCCACATCATCTGAAATTTACAATCAGATTTACTTCTGATAGAGAAGAATACTGGGGGCTCAAAACCATCCACAAAACCACAAGGAAAAGGAGAAGTAACTGTGGCTTTTGATAATCAGGCTTCGTGGAAAGCACTGCTAACACAGCCACCATGTTCCCCTATAGTATAGTGTATTACAGTGTCAGAACTCACAAACAACAGTAGTATATTAGGGTCTTATCCACCTCCCTACCTCACACCTTTCCCAAGGGAGTCCAGTGTGGGTTGTACCTATAGATGGTGGTGTTGGATGATGGTCAGGGTGGGCTACAGCCAGGCTGGGATGTCAACCCAAATCTGCTGGGTCAGGCTCAGACCTGAGGAAGGTAGCCCAGTCAGATCCATCCCTGGAAAAGCCAGGAAGGGGTCTGTTCCCTGCACAGCACAAGCAGAGTAGTGGGGTTTGGGCCCCCATATGGTGCTGGTCCCTCTCCAGGATGCAGAGTCTGCTTCAGTCAGGGCTGCAGCCTGTGCTGCCAGAGCCTAGAGCATATTCTGGCAGGGAGAACTGGAAAATGCCTACAGGATCCAGCCAGAACCCAGTCTTGAACCCTGCTTTGGGCTCTTCCTCACACTTCCAGTGACTTTGCCAACTCCACCAGGCTCAAGCCTCCTTCCACACAGGGATCTTGCAATGTCATCAACGATACAATGGCCCACGCTTCATGCCACCCTGAAATTAGGAACCCCCCCAGGCCCCTTCCCAAAATGAGGATATAACACAGACATCTTAAAACCCCTACAGCTCATCTACAGAGCTGGGGGTAGAACCCCAGACCTATGGGCAGAAGGAGGGTAAGGGGAGCCCCAGTAGTTCTGGGGTGCAGAGACATCAGCCCTGATCATGACAGGTGACAGCCTGGTCATGATCAGTTATCATGGTCTGCCTTGGACCCAGTAAAATATCTGAGAGGTCTCCAGGGAGCTTTGTTGGCCCAAGAGAGGGGTGGCACTGGGGTACCTTTGCTATCACCCAGTTGGTGACAGTGGCAGGGGCAGGGACTCCCTCTTGTGCAACTGCTCACCCGAGGCTACAAAGACTAGCACAAGGCTACCATCTCTGCCCTTATGGTGGCTTGAGGAGCTGTCAGATCTGATCCAAAATAGGTGTGCTGAGAGCAGAGCTGTGACAGGGCATGTTGCAGAGTTCCCAGGAGGGCGTTCCTGGGTGCTGGGCAGAGCAGGGATAGACCCTGAGGGCTGGATAATCCCTTTGCTATGACTGCTACATCGCCTCTTCCCAGGGGAGGGAGGGCCTGCTGACTGCTCTCCACAAGGAGCATCTCCCCACGTTTCTGAGTTCACTCGCACATGACTTCTCCCCAGAAGCACACACCCAAGCTAGGCAAGACTCTGCCCTGGCACTGCCACTGTCATGCAGCTCCCTCTGGAAATCTGCCAGCCCACTGCACCCTGCCAAGGCCATTCAGGCCGTCCTGGCCTGGTGCTGCAGCCCACACCAACCCTAAATACACCCCAAATCCCCATCATGCTCAGACTGCCAGCATCTCCCATTTGGCTGCACATTTGCTGACTGCCCAGAAAGGTATTTTTAGCATATAAAATTGGACATAAGCAGTTCACAGCTGGGAGCAGGGTGGAGTAAGCCTGGGCAGGGGAGGGGGGCGGGGGTGGGATGCTGCATTTTTGTTTGAGGAAGATGTGCTGAAAAATGAGGTTTCCAGCTCTGGCATCCAAGCAGTTCCACATCTGACCCAGACATTCCTGTTTCCATCCCTAGAACCACTTTCAACACATCCCACCCTGGTTCTTGGGCAGGAAATGGTGGCTAAGCCCAGGAAGCGGGAATCTTAAGATTTCGGGCAGTATCTCAGGTAAGACTAGCTTCCCCCTGAACTGCCTAAAGGCTCTCTGCACCAAGATGAGAGCTCCTGATCTGCTCTTTCTGCCCTCATGCTTTATATCCCCTTCCCACCATCTGCTTTCCATCAGAGGTGGCATATTGTGCCAATGGTCTCTCCAGCTGCCCAAGCAGCTCTCTATCTCCTTGTCAAATCTTTCACCCTGCACCTCCTTCACTGCTCAAGCCTCCCTGCATTGCTCGCATTTGAAAGTTACATCCCACCCCATGTGCTGACCCCAGTCATCCATAGAGAACTGATGGAGTGTTTGGTGGAGCCTGGAGTCTCCCTTCTATCCCATTAAACAAAGGGCTTGGACTTCCCCTTTACAGTTCTCAGCCTGTACAGCCTCCAAAGAAAAGCAGATCCTGAGAAACCACATATGCCAATCAGTTATCTGGGAAGAGAGAAGTGCTCAAAATATACTGACTCCAAAAGGAACCATATGAAAAGGGAAGAAAAAGTCAAACAGTGGTTTCTCCAGTGAAATGAAGCCACTGGCCTGGTGGAGGGGATAAGGTGGCCCAGCTGGTGGTGCTGGAAGACCACAGAATTTGGTATTCTGTGGTCTTCAGACCCCCTCATCCTACCTTGGTTCTGCACCAAGGGTGCATTGGAGGAGGCATTACTGCTGCCAGTGGGACACAGAGCTGGCACAGCTCCTACCTGACCTATCCCAGGATGCCTGTCCATGTCCTGGCTTTGCAGGTGGCATCAGTAGAATGCTATATCTCCCCAAAGCACCTTCCTTCATACATGGGATACTGGAATGCCAGGGTCTTGGCTGGGCCCCTGCTCACCCCTTTCCTCAGTGTGTGGCCCTGCAGAAGGCCCAAGGAGCATGCTGTCTTCCCCAGCACTCAGCCCCTACCCAAAGCTTGTCACGGAATGATCCTCCACAGAGTCTGGGCAGGTGGGGGAGAAGAAGGCACAGTGTCCTGGTAAGCCAGTGTGAGTGGTGTGGATGGCACAGTGCCCAGAGCTTAGAGAGCAGCTGCCCTTTGTTGTATAAATACGTGCATAAAGCCACATGTGTTCCAGCCCGAGATCAGTCCAAGGTCAAGATATTGAGCAGACCAACAGCAGCATCACAGCAGACCTGGGGGAAAATGGAGGAGACTGTCTCATGCCACAGTCTCCTGTGGGGAGCCCTATGCCCCTTCAGCCAGCAGAAGCATGCATAACACATTTTATGATCCCTTTTTGTGAGAGTCCAGGCTACAGGGCATCCACAGAGATACTCCTGAATGACCCATAAGGAAGGGCCTGACATGCATCGTGGTGTGACTTACATCTCAGGCACTGGGCTGGTGGTGACACACTTGGCTCACCCACAGCCTGCAGCACCGGGTGTCTCTTGTAATTACTCCTCAGAGACCAGTCAGTCCAGGGCTGGTGCAATCAGCCACTGTAGAACAAGGGCTCTGCAGGGTGGGGTGACCAGCCACTCATGACACAGATGGACAGAAATGAGGTCACAGTAATCAAGGTATTAATGGAACCAGCCTCCAGCATGCAGGACACACTAGGATCAAAGCCCTGTGCCATTTGTCTCAGCTTTGCCTTGTGCTGGAGCCAGCATATATCCCACCTGCTGCCATTTGTCCTGGCTCAAGTATCCTCTGCTTGTAGTGCTGCTGACGTGGGACCATCAGCCTCACATTTGACACTAAGAGAGCCAAGCAGGACTCGCCCTCTTTCCTCATTTTTGACCCACTGTGGAGTACAAGGCTGCTGTCTGTGGATAGCCCTGTGTTCTTGCTGTCATGCTGATGAGATGTCCCCACTCAGAAAAACACATGGCCCCTTCCGTTTCCTTTGTCTTCCTGGAAAATCCCAGTACACCTTGTCCATGCCAGATCCATGCATGTATGCTGGGGTGCAGGCTTTTCATCCTGAGCCCCATGGAGTGTGCTGATGCACTTCCCCAGCAACCAGGGTGCCTGGACTCATGGAGGAAGACAGCACACAAGGAAGGCTGGCAGGGCTGCTCATGGAGCTCACTAAACATAATGAGATTTTCAACAGCTGGGGGAAGCAATAAAGAGCTGTGATTGAATTGGCTGCAAGTGGCAGCTTCCACGACAAACACGGTACAGCTGCCTTCCCTCCCCACACTTGGGAGGACAGGCTCCAACCTGTGCTGCCTCAGCCTGCCCTGCCTGGAAAGGGCACAAGGACGTGGAGAAGGGCTAGGAAGTCCTTACAGTCACAGGGAGCTCCCAGTTTTCCAGCGCACAGGGAACTGTTGATCCTTTGCTTGCCAGCTCCTTCAGCACCTGGACACAGCATCACTGCCCACACTGTGGCAATGGTGACCTCCAGTGAAGGGCTCCCACAGGCATCTAGAGTACAGCACAGTCACACTGCTCCTCTGTGCCCTGGCACAGAGAGGGGAAGCCAAAGGGAAGGCAACAGACACAGGAGGACAGGCACACAGATAAATTCTCTACCTGGAGGTGGTTATGTCCATGTTTTCTCTTGTGAATAATCTGAGCAATGATGTCCCTTTAACTTGCCCTATTTAGCCCAAGCCATAGCTGTGTCAGGAAACAAAACTGCATGGTGTGGATGATTACAGGAGCATGGGGCAGGCTGAGGAGTTACTCACTCAGGTGTAGCCTGAGTGACCACTGGCTCAAGGCTGGAGGGCTCCTTGCAGCACCCACCTCTTGCTCAGGCATCTGGGAGAATAAGCAGGGCTCCACCATCTCTACCTAGCATCAGGAGAGCGGAAGGGACTGGGAGCATCTCTCTCACCCATGCTGATGGGGCTGGGGTGGAGTGCATCCTTCCCAAACAGAAGCTCAGAGCTCAAAGGGGAATGGTTTTCCAGCATTGCTTTCTCCCAGAAGGTTTTCTTTTTGTCAGTTCTGAGATGGGTGAGGAAGCCAAGGGAAGAAGGAGGATGATAATTTGTTAGTGTCAGAATCTCTGGGGTGAATTGGGCATGTGAGTGTGCTCTGTAGGGTCTCTGCCAGGCACTGTGCTGAGCTATGCATGCCCTCACCAGACTTTCCCTACACATTGCTGTGCTGCTTCTGAGGTCCTCCCTGCAGCAACATCAAGCCATACAGATCAAAGGGCAGTGATGAACCACGGGTGAAGGCTCTGGCTACCCTGATGTCACAGTTTAACTGTGGCTGGCAACTCAGTACCACACAGATTCTCGCTCATTCTCCCTCTGCCACAGTGGTGAGGAAATTCAGGGGAAAAAAATGAAATTTGTGGGTAGAGATAACAGCAGTTTAATAATTTAATTTAATTTAATGTTTAATTTAATTTTAATTTAATTTAATTTAATTTAATTTAATTTAATTTAATTTAATTTAATTTAATTTAATGTTGTTGTTGTTAATAATAAAAATTAAAAATTATAATTGTAATTAAAAAGAGAAGGATAAAACCAGAGTGAATTAAATGAGGCACAACACACTTGCTCACCACCCACTTATTGGTACCCAGTAGTTATCAGCAACTCCTGGGCATGGCATTCTGTGGCATGGAATATCCCTTTGGCCAGTTTGGGTCAGCTCTCCTGGCCATGCTCCCTCCTGGTTTCTTGTTCACCTGCTCACTGGCAGAGCATGGGAAACTGAACTGTTGGGGTAAGCACTGGTGAGCAACAACTGAAACATGCGTTATCAACATTATTCTCATAGTGAATCCAAATCACAGCACTGAAACAGCTACTAGAGAGAAAATGAACTCTATCCCAGATGAAACAAGGACACTTGCTCTCCTGCAACTGCTGCTGTAGGTCACAGGCAACACCTAGTCTGAGGCCAGTCCACTCTAGTATGGCCCCACTTGTCCCAGCACTGCAGCCAGACCAGGTTCTTGGCATCTGTGCTCCTGGCTCACATCTGGCAAAACCACAAGCCCTACAGGTGTGCTGCAAAGTCTGTGGGGAGTATTACTAATTTCTTGGCAAGATGTAGGAGATGGAGAAAGGCTGACACAGCCTCCTGGGATGAGTGTGGAGCTGCTGAGAGCCACATTTCCCAGGTCCAGGTCAAGAGGACAAGGAAAAGCCCTGTTATCTGCTGGGCAGTGTTGAAGGATGGGTGCAGAGCCAGGTATTGTGAGATAAGGTGTTCAGGTTGGTTCAGGAGCAGGGTGGGTAATGTTGGAGATGGCAGCATTGTCCCTACCTGGCATGAAGTGACCAGCTCCTGGTGATCTGTGAAGGTCCTTAATCACTGCAAAAATGTGGACTTGGAACCGTTGGAACAAGTCAAGAAACGGGCTTTGGAGCTCATAAGAGGACTAAAGCATCTCCCCTATGAAGACAGGCTGAGAAAGCTGGGGATGTTCAGCATTCAAGGGAAGGTTGTATGGACACCTCATAGCAACCTTCCAGTATCTTAAAGGGGGGCCTACAGGGAAACTAGAGAGGGACTTCATCAGGAACTGTGAAGGGATAGGACAAGAGGGAGTGGCTTCAAACTCAAAAAGAGTAAGTTTAGATTAGATATTAGGAAAAAAAAAAATCGGTGTGAGGGTGTTTACGCGCTGGAACGGGTTGCCCAGAGCTGTGGATGTTCCAACCCTGGTGGTGTTCAAGGCTAGATTGGATGGGGCTTTGAGCAACCTGGTTTAGTGCAAGATGTTCCTGCCCATGGCAAAGGGATTGGAACAAGATGATCTTTAAGGTCTTTTCCAACACAAACCATTCTATGATTCTGTGATGCTGTGCTCACGTGGCTGCATGTCATGTCACCCCCGGTTACACATGGTGCAGGCACAGCCAGAGCTGCCTGTCCTTCCTTTTCAGAGGTGATGGCTGGCTTTCTTTTATCACTGTTCTCAACGTTTTCAATTTCACTGCCCCCATGGGGCTTCCAGCAGGCACGCAATCAGCTGGGTTCAGGCATCAGTGCTCCCCGGGCACAGGCACTGGTGTTTGCTTGAGGAGAAGCAGAGCAGGGAGCTGAAATCACTGTCCAGCACTATGAGACAGGGATGGATTTGGATTCTGTCTCCATGGATGTCACAGCACTGGCACCCAGGCATGAGAAGCATCAACAAGAGATAACAGGAGGCAGTGAGCAAATGCTGCCAGGTGCTGTGCTGACTATGCTGGAAGAATATTAATGACACAACAAATATTTGCAGCCCTTATGCTGCATACAACCCCTCAATGAGTGACAGGGGAGGCAATGGGGGCACAGCAATGTGGCTGCACAGCAGGGACCTTGCCAGTCCCTGCTGGCAGCTGGATGAGGGCTGCTGCAGCCTGCAGCTATGGTGCTGGGTGTGGAACATGCATGGCCCTGCTGGTCTCAGCAGCACACAATGCACTGGGAAATGTAGCCTGGCTGCATCACCTGGACTGGGTGCTGCTGGACATCACCAGGATGGGGCTGAGACATTCTCCCATATACCCTGGGCTCCTCAAACTGACCAAGCCTCCTGTCACCATGTAATGGCACCTGCTGGGTGCCTCATCTCCTATTTCCTACGGGGCAGAAGCATGAGATGTGTTACAGGGAACAGTCATCTCATAACCAGGGAGCTGGAGAACATACAGGACATGGGGGTGAGGTGTGGAGATCTGCAGGGTGATGTGTGGTAGTGTGGGAAAAGAGCAGAAATCTTCTGGCACAGAAGGAAAGAGGATACTTGGGACCAAGAAGCTGCACCCATATTCTGGAGACAAGCACCAAAGGGAGTAATTTGAGTCAGCCAGTGATCTTTGTCCTGCTCACCCCTGTGTCTGCACAGCCCCTCCAGGCTGGAAAACCTTTGTGCACTTTAGCCTTGTGCCTGCTCTGGCAGCACACCCCTGGCAGCAGCAGCAGCAGCAGCTGTTGATTTTCCAGAGCATTTGCAGAGAAGGAGCCTCAGGTATAGATGGCTTCTTGCACAGGGGTGCACAAAGTTCTGGCTCTGGGGTTCTGAGCAGGGCAAGGCTTTTTGGATTACTGTTGGCTCATCCCAATCAGAGCTGTCCTGCAAGAACCCCAGTGCCACAGATGCTGTTGTGGGATAGAGGTGGGAGTGCAGCAAGGACCAGGTTTTCTGTGTGGAGAGCCCCTGCATCCCACACTGCTCTGCACAGAGCCTGGCCACCCTACACCTGAAGTGTGCCCTGATCCTTACAGGACAACACTGCACTTGTACAATTCCAGCCTCTCTAGGCTGTTTGAAAGCTCCCACCTCAGCTCTGCCTGGGTGATGCACCATTCCCAGCACGCAGGGTGGAGATGCTTACTAATCCCTGAGCTTTTTCCCAGTGGGAAAGAAAGGGTGTAGAGCCCAGAAAGGGAAGGGCAAAGAGGACAAAGCCCCCCTCCTCTCTCCCCTGCAGATCCACGTGAGCAGAGTACAGCCAGGGAGACCTCCTTCCTGCTTTTCCTCACCAGGGATTGAGGAGCTTAATTCAGGGTTTGCTGCAGGCTCAGCCCAGCCTGACTTTGCACCCAGCTGCTCAGTGTACTTGACTGCACCATGGGAGGGATTTGGGGCACTGGAGACTTTTAGCCATGTCTCAGCTCAGCCCTGCTGTGGCAGGCAGGAGCAGAGCGTGATGGAAATAGCACAGTAGAGTTACTAGTGCTGATGAGAGAAGGGACTGCAAATCCTGCAGCAGCAATTTCCACAGTCAGAGCCATCTCTAGGGCTTTAATTTATCCATTACAACTTAATTGGATGTAAACCCAGTCACTTGTGAGCAGCAGGAGCTCTGATCAGGCAGTGGTCCTGGGTTTCTGTCTTCATGATGCCTCACCAGGCCTCCCTGTCTCTGTTGTGGTGCCTTGACCATCAGGAATCTGCTGCACTCAAGTGGGAGAGGCTCTCCTTGTTGCCCCAGCTGAGCTGGCTGTGCTTCTCTGAGCAGTGTCCCACATGACTGAGGAGCTGGTCATTGGGCTGTGGGTGCATCAGCATGCTCACATTTCAGGTGCCAGGGCTGAGCCCAGGTAGGTACCCACTGCCACCCATCTGAGCAGCTGCAGCTGGACACCAGGGGGGGAGGGCACAGACTGCAGCCTCCTGTCCCCACAGGCAGCTGCTGTTCTCTCCTCTCATCCATGGAGCTGCTCCTGTCGTTTTTTAGGCTGTTGTCAGCAGGACAAACATGTGAGGCTGAGGAAACCTAAGAATGTGGCCTGTTGCACAGCACTCTACCCCATGGCCGCAAAAGCCTCCCTGGCACATGACATCCAGCAGCCTGGTAGGCTGGAGTGGTACTGGTAAGGAAAAGTATGGCCCTGTCCCCGGGCTCTGCCTCCCAACATGTAGGAAACTTGCCCTGCACAAACCCACTCCCTCTGCAGGCCTGGAAGAGCAGGAATGCCATGAATTCCTAGGGGGAGGGCAGGGCACTGTTCCCATTATAAGTCGGAGGCTCAGTTCTCTGCTCTAGCCCACAGGGTTATTCTCCTTCCTGAGACAAGGAGGAAAACTCAGCTCATGGCCCAAGGTGTTTATGCTGTTCTTGGTGGCACCTGGAGTCGAGCACTGGCCAAAAAAATGCCACACCAGGAGATACTCTAAGTGGGTGCTTTTCCCAGCAGGAAAAACAGCTAGAGTGGTGCAGAGCATGTGCAGCCAGTCCTACCACACAGGGAAACAGCTGGAGCAAAGCTGTTTGAGGGGAGCTACAGAGTCAGGATTGTGGCAGCGCCCAGAGAGGTGTCTGGGGCAGGGCTGGGCCAGCACAGGCAGGTGGATGCCAAAGAGAGTGTCAGCGAAATGTGTGGGACTGAGCAAGGGCAGATCCAGCTGCAGAAAGTCCCTGGGCAGGAAGGACAGGACAGATCAGCCTCAGAGCAGGCAAAAGACCTGAGGTGGGGGAGCAGGAGGCAAAAGGAAACCAGGGAGAAGGGGAAGAGCTCAGGAAAACAAGGAAGGTGAAAGGGTGCAACAGGCACCGGGCATGCTGTCACTGAGAGGCTGCACTTCTCTGCCCCTCCGGAGGACAGATCCCACTGCCCCTGGGACACCATCCAGGCTGGGTGCAGGAGGAGAATCAGAGCCCCTGTGCAGAGATCCAAACCTATACCAACGGGGCTCAAACTGCAAACAGCCAGTTGTATGGGGGAACTGGTCCCACTGTATAGGGTGGGGCTGGATGTATGGGGAGATCAAATCACATCTCCATGCCTTTTGTCCATCCATCAAGGATTGGGTGTTACGAAGACAAAAAGAGTCCCATAGCTAAACAGGGAATCCCGGCAGGACCCAGGAGAGAAAGGAAGTCCCGCACCTAGTGTGAATCCAGGTGGGACCCAGGGGAGGAAGACTCCCACGCCTGTAGGGCGCATCCAGGGGCTGGGGACAGTCAAAGTCCGTGGGGTGTGCCCAAGCTGTGACCCGGGATCTCAGGGCCTCACAGTACACCGTGGCACGTAGGGAGACGCCCTCTCGGTACCCACCGGAGGCCGGTGTCGATGGATGCGGACATCGGGGCGTGCGGAGCCCCGCGCTGCCCGCCGGGGCGGGGACACCCCTAGCAG
>JANPWX010017259.1:26852-60042 GCA_024734555.1 Trochalopteron elliotii
GTGGGGACGCCACCGCTCGCCCCGTCCCGGCCGGGGCGTTGTACCTCCATCCCCCCGAGCAGGGGGAGGGGAGCGCCGGCTCTGTTTACAACCGGGGAGGCTAAGCGCTCCCGGTGCTGCGCCGTGGATTGCGCGAGGGGTCGGGTGGCGGGCAGCCGAGCCCGGGGGACCCCTGTCAAAAGGCTGGACAACCGAGCCCGCCCAAGGCGTGCCTGTGGCAGGGAATCCAGGTAGCGTTCCTAGCCACTCCAAGGTGATGTCCGGCGTTGCCAGGCCTGCTGAGCAGGTGATGTGCAGGATTCCCCACGGGAGCCCCACGAAGGTGTTTGGCTGTGGGGCGGGGGAGTGATGCCGTAGAACAGCACGGAGCTGACTGGGCCCCCAGAGCTGCCTTTGTCCTCCATCCCCTCTGGGACTGTAAGGGTGGGGATGCCTATGTGTGGCTCATGCCCCGAACAGAGGTGTGTGAGTGCTGGTGGGGAGCTCAGGGTCTCCAGCAGTGAGGCAGCGGTGCACGGTGGCATTATCCTGCCAGCCCAGTGCACTGCTGCTGGGGACGAAGGGCTGTGCCTCGATGTCACCACCATCTCTCCCAGCAGAGGGGAGGTGTGTGCATGTGTTGTTTTGAGCCTCACCATCACTTAAGGTGCCATAAGCCACTGGGCTAGGACTGCCCTTAAGTGGTGATCTAGTGGTTTCATGTCCCTCAAAGCACAACTTAGGGCTGGGCACAACCCCCAGTACCTGCCACCACAGTCACTGGGGTCACAGGCAGCACAACTGGGCAGTACCCTAGGGTCCCTCTCCAGGCCTGACACCATTCCACACTCAGCAGGGAGACCCCAAGACCTGTCTCCTCTTCAGCCACAAAAGAGGTGTCCTGTGAGGGGCCATGGAAAGTGTGCAGAGAGGTCCCTCTCCTCCGTGCTCCCTCCTGGAGCTCCCACTGGAGCCATGACCTCCCTGCTGGCTGGGTTCCTGCTATTGATCTCTGGCGTGGAGTGCGCAGCAGCACCTTGGAGCACAAGGAGGCATTTAATAATGTCAGGTGTGGATATGGCTCTTTAATAATGGATGCACCCATGTCTCAGCGAGGCCACGGTCTTCTCTTGCCTTGCTGTTTATTTTCCCAGTCTCTGCGGGAGCCACAAAATGCTCCTCCCATACCTTGTTCAGGTTCTTGCGGGGCCACTGGCATGTAGGATTTGGGGAATTGGCAAAGGTTGAGGGGTGGGAAGGGGATCAGGATCAGTAGTCGACATGTGTGCATGGTGGCAAGGAAGCAAGGACGGGAGGGGGGCAGATGGGGCTTTGTGCTCGTGCAGTGGGTTGAGTCCAAGAGCTCAGCAGGATGGTGGGGTAGGCCTGGGATCTGAGCTGGGGTTTGGCCGCCAGAGCTTGCAAGAAGGATAGAGATTGGCAGGGCAGCCCAGGACCCATTTTCCTCCCACCTCCCTTGTTCCTTCTGTAGCTTTCCAAGGCTGTGGGCACTTGAATCTGCCTCTGTGTGGCTGCTGAGTCCTATGTTATTCCAGCCTTGGTGGGTGAGGGGACAGGGAGGGGACCTGGACATCTCTGCCCCTGCACAGGTAGCTCAGTGCTGGTGTGCAGCTGAGCCAGGTCCAGGCAGGGTGCTGACAAGCATCTGACTGTCTTCTGAGCACTAAAGCCAGAGGGCTCAGTGTGTCCAAGCCCTGGTGTCCCCAGAGAGCCCCTCCAGTCAAGCACCTCTCTCAGAAAGGCTGTCCAGAGCAAACAGGAGACACCAGTGACAAGAAGTTGCTCTTTTTCATGGCACTTGTTCATAGCTGATCCCCCACTGTGCTGCAGAGTAGGGCTGTTTTCCCTCTGGAGCAGCTGGTTCTCATTGCCTTTCCCTGTGCAATTTCAGAGGCACTAGCCCCCCCATTTCCTCAGATACACAGACATTGCAGGAAGCCACCTCTCTGTTTCCAATTGACTGAGCAGATTGAGCTGGGTCTGTTTGTGCCAGGCATTTTCTCCAGCCCTTAAACCACGGTTGCATCTTTTCCCTAAATCCCTCTCTTACTTTCCCATGTGCTGTCTTCAGCAGACATGGGGGCTGTGGGCAGCATCCTTGGGGCAGTATCCAGAGACCTTCACTCATCTGTATCTCAGCCTCTTGCCCTGATGTTGCACATTGTCTTGGAAATGCCATTTCCCAGGGTGCAGCTCTGTGATGTGCTCTGCCCAGCGCCCATTTCCATGGCATTTTGTGTTCGTGTGGATTAGCAGCTCCCAGCATGGGCAGAGCTCAGGAGAGGGTATTGGCATCACTGTCACTTCCCCGTCTCTGCTCACTTCCTGACCAACCTTTGGGATTTTCTATTTACTTCCAATTTTCCAGTGCAACTAATGGAGCAAGTCCCTCCCTCTTATCTGCTGCCCTTCATCAGGAACCTTGCCGTGTTTTACAAAGCAGAATGAAGCAGCATGACACTGATGGGGAAACTAAGGCAAGCAGGGAGGAAGTGAATTAGCCAAGGTCAGCCAGCTATGGCAAGGCTGGGAGCAGCCGTGGTCCTGCAGTTGCCACTCAGGAGTCCTGGGCACAGGAAATGTGTTGTGCTGACCAGCTGGAGACCTGCCAGCCCCTCTCCCGCTCTATCATGGGGCATGCTCCAGGCTTGCCAGTCAGGGCAAGCAGTGATCTGCCACCGCAGTGCAACACTGGCACTGCCCTGGCCCCTGGTGTGCCCACAGTGCCGCTCCAGGGAGAACAGGAGGTGGGGTTTGCTGATGCTCGAACACTCTCCAGGAGCAGATGCTTTGTCTCTTGCGCAGAGAAAGTCTGTCTTAACTGATTCCGCCTTTGCCATTTGATGAGCACGTTTTCCAGTCCCACCCAGTTGTGTTTTGGGATTCCTGTGAGCTCAGATGCAGCTGTTGTGGGTGGCTGTGGGGTTACCAGTGGCATTGCTAGCTCCCTTGGCCCCCCCTCCTGTCTTCCTCACAGAACTCTCTGGGGTGACTGGTGCAGGACAGTGTCCCCGTGTGACTGTGCCTTGCCTGTGTGGGGCAGAGGGCAAGGGAATGTGCAGAGAGTGGGGCTATGTGCCAGGCCGTCCCCAGTGCAGGGTGCAGGGGGTCTGGCTGCTGAGACCTCCGGGTGGGGAGATGTCAGGGAAGCTTTGCCCCATGTCTAGACGGGAGTGCTGGCTGTGGGGAGGGAGCAGACTGTCTGCTTGCTCTGATTAGCATGCTCTTTAAATAAGACTCTAATTTCCGCTGTTAAAAGAGCTCAGATCCCTTGTGCCCGGGCTGGGGCTGCCGCCAGCCTGTCCCATCCCCCAGCCCTGTGTGCTGGCAGCAGATGGGATGGGGAGCAACATGCCACAGCACCCTGGCTCAGTCACAGTACCCCCATGAAGTGCCCGATGGACCAGCCATGTGGGATGCCAAGGAGCATCGGTGAGGGATGAGGGCTTGCCTGTTTCTTGGGTAGGGGACAAATGGCTTGCCCTCCCTCTGCAGCCCCACACGGCTGCCCGGCTGAGCTCAGCTCCAGGGAATGCGCTGGGATTCCTGGGCACCATGCCAGAGTGCATGAGAGAGGCGAGAGGGGACACCTTCCTGCCCGAGGAGGTTGTGCTGCCTGCTGCCTTCCCTGGAAGTCAGTGAGGGAGGAAACCCCCATAGTGGGGGGCCTCAGTCCCCCTGCAGTCGTGGCTGGTGCCATTTGCTGCTTTGTCTGCATCAGAGGGCAGCCAGGGTGCTGGGCTGGTGCTAGCACCTGGACAGATTGGGTAAACTGGCCAGTGCCCGTGAGAGCCATGGAGAGAGAGCATACTCCTTCCTTGCTGTCTCAGGTATGGGCTGGCTTTGAGCCAGAGAACTTGCGGGGGAGATGGCAGAACAGGGCCTCGCAAGTGAGCTCAGGGTATTGGACAGCCTCAAGGACATCATGCCCCATGGGGATGGAGTCACAGAAAAAGACATCAAGGCACGGCTGTACTGGCCAGGAGCTTCTGGGATCCCTGGGATAATTCCTGGAGAAGCAGCTTTCGCGAGACCTTGCCTCCCCCAGGCTGCCTCTCCTCCAGTCTTAAGATCCAGCACCATGTGACTGCACTCAGACCTCACTCAGCCTATTCCAATGGCAGGTGGCTTTTTAATGAGGAATTAAGCCACGGGCACCCCTGACCATATGGGGCTGAGCTGGTGCCCACCAGATGCTGCACTCTGCTGCAGGGCCACTGCTGCTGGCAGGGAGCTGGCCAGCCCTATGGCACATGGCCACCAAGTGCCAGCATTGTGCGTGCTGCACAGCATTCGTGACATGGGCGCGTGGCGCCGGAGCCTTGCCGCCTCCAGCCATCCCAGTGGGGATGAGCCTACCCACGCCACTGAGCTGGGTCCTGCTGCTGGCAGCTGCTGGTGCCAGCCAAACTGACCGAGCCAGTCCTGCCAGCCCCACATGGTGTGGGAAGGGAAGGAGGTGCTGCCACCAGGAGAGCTGGGTCAGGAGTGATGGGTTTTGCTGGGCAGCACCTAGTGCTAGAGGCTTGGCAAGGCTGTGGATCTTGTTGGCCTTGTCCAGGCTCTGCCCTCCTCAACCCACTGCTCTGTGGGGATCTAGAGGGACCAAGGCAGACTGTGCCCACACTGCATTGGTCACAGGCCCCCTCCTTAAAGCCTGCACTGAAGCCTGAGAGCCCAGTTTCTGTTGCTGCCTCAGCTGCCCCACCGACAAGGATGGGGTGGAGGGAAGACAGGGATGATTGAGATGGGGTGAGGTTGCCCCTTGTCCTTGGTCCAAGTGTGACCAAGGAGTCCTCAGGCATCAGGATGGTGTTGGCAGCAGTTCCAGGTGCTGCTTGGCAGTGGTGTGGTGAGCAGGGTAGTGAGCACAGGGAGGACTTGGAGCACCATTAGATGGAGTGCTCTGGGTGCTCCCCACAGCAGACACTGCAGTGTCCCCCTGGGACAGGCTCTCTGTGAGCCCAGGAGCTCAGTACGTCCAGTGTTCAGCAAGGAAGAGCCATGGGGAAATCTACCCTCCCTTCTCTCTGAAGCATGGTGGGGTGCCAGGATAGGGACCTGTAGTGGCAGGTGTCTGGGGTGTTTCCTTCCCACTCATTCAGGGTCCATTCTGAGTTCTGCTGTCATGTGGCCCCTGTTGGTGGGTCAGGAGTGCCAGCTGGCTGTCTGGGGCTGGCTGGAGGTGACGCAGGTGTAACTGGAGCGGGGTGCCCACAGGCAGGTGTCTGCTGAATTATTCAAAGCCTCTCCATAAGCTCAGTGGGCTGATGGTGGCACTGCACAGTTATTCCCTCTCACTTCCACTCTGACTGGGGCTGGTTTGGCATCAGTGCACACAGACATGTAGAAGGATCTTCACAGAGCACTCATTTCCCCCAGGCCCTTTTGAAGGGATGTGCTGCTGCCCCATCCCCCGGTTATTTTCTGTTGGATAGATCCCCATCATGGCATGCATGCCAGGAGCAATGCCATCCATGGGGTGAGAGGAAAGCCCTTGAAGGCCCAGCATGCCAGCCTCCCTCTGCTGTGGTGGGGACAAGGGCCAAGCTGTGTGCGGGATGGGGGAGCTGGGGATCCTGCCTCCGAGTGTTTTGCACTGGGAAGGCCTCCTCCTCCTGTGTTTTGCCTGGGAAGGCAATCCCTGAGGTGAGGGGTGTTCTGGGGGTGTTGTGGGGCTGGCCAGGGGCTGGCACCGGCTCAGCAGCCTCAACCAGCATCGACTAAAAAGGAGAAGAGCAGGGAGCTGACGGCAGCGCTGAGGAATGCCTGTGCCTCCGTGCACAGCTCTGTGTTTTCTGGGGAGCAGCTGGGGTCCACTGGGTTGTCCCCTTGGGCAGCTGCTGCTTCAAGGAGGTGGTGGCATCCCACCCCCAGCACCTGCTCAGGAGGGGACCCTCAGCACTGGTTTGGCCCCCCCCATAACAATGCTAGGTCAGGGCATCCCGTGCTCTTCCCTTGCCCTGCACATGCCAGGGAGCTGCAGATGGACAGGGTGTCCGTGCTTGGCCATACTCCAGCTGCTGTTCTTGGCGGGGGACCAGACCCCCAGATCGCATGACAGTGTCGGGCCAGGACTGGCTAAATATACAGCTCATCCAAGCTCCATGCCCTGCCAGGCTAGGGTCAAGCACTACAGCAGTTGGTAGTAGTACCACACCTAGAGCTGGTTCTGAGGGGCACTGTACCCCCTCTTTTCTTCATTCCATGCTGCTAGGGTCTGGCTGGGTGGTGCTCACTCAAAAACAGTCCTCCCTAATGCTCCCCAATCCTGTACCTGCCTGTCCTTACCATAGAGCTGGGCTCACAGCTTGTGGGAGCTGTTGTTGCCTCTTGGGAGTTCAGGGCAGTGTACCATGGTGGAGGGAGCATAACAAGCAGGGTGCCCCCAGGAAGGATGGGGCTGTGTGTCATCAGTACCCGAAGTGTTTGGAGATGTGGGGGAAGTGCCCCCTAGCCCTAGTGGTCCCTGGGGTGCCATGGGATGCTTAGCTGCCCTCTCTGGGGTTGGGGTGGGAGCTGGGTGAAGCCTGGTGTCCATGGGGGCTGCAGAGGTACGTGGGGCTCAGCCTCTCCTGCATCCCCCTCCAGGTGCGGCACCGCCAGTCAGGGCAGATCATGGTGCTGAAGATGAACAAGCTTACCAGCAACCGGGGCAACATGCTGCGGGAGGTGCAGCTGATGAACCGCCTCTCGCACCCCAACATCCTCAGGTAGAACCTGCTTCCCCACTGCCGGCTCCATTGCCCTCCTTTTCCCTAGCCTGGGGGTTTAGAGCTACTGCTGATGCTGGATAAGCTCTTGGGGCTGGTCCCTGCCACAGCCATCCTCAGGTCCCCTCTGTCTCCCAGGTTCATGGGGGTGTGTGTGCACCAGGGACAGCTGCATGCACTGACAGAGGTAAGAGTGTGACAACAGCCGTGAGTCTCGGGGTTCCTGCAAGCCTGGGGAAGGGACAGTGGGGGCACATTCTTGGCCATTCTTGGCCTGACATGTGCAGGCACGGCCTACTGGGAGGCTGTGGTGTAGGGTGGTTGGAATATGCATAAGGGTTAGAGATGGGCATCCAGTGTTATGGCGGGGAGGGATGCTGTTATATGATGGTCCGGCTCTTCCCATCAGTACATCAATGGTGGGAACCTGGAGCAGCTGCTGGACAGCCCTGTGCCCCTCTCCTGGTCCATGCGTGTCAAGCTGGCCCTCGACATTGCCCATGGCCTACGCTACCTGCACTCCAAGGGCATTTTCCACCGCGACCTGACCTCCAAGGTATGGCATGTTCCAAGGCACCACATTGTCCTCGTTGTCCCATACCCATGTTGCTGCATTGGCGGGTTGGGGAGCAGGAGGCTGTGCTGTTCTGGAGCATCCTGAAACCAGTGGCCAGGGAGGCAGGGCTGGTGCAGTTGATGTGACAGGTCCTCCTGTGCCCTCAGAACTGCCTGGTACGCTGCGAGGCCAGTGGCTACACAGCTGTAGTGGGTGACTTCGGCTTGGCGGAAAAGATCCCCACCTACAGGTACGTGGGCAGCATCCTCCTGTCCATCCTCATCTCTGGAGCCCACTCAGAGCAGAAACTGGAGAGGGATGGATATTGGGGATGCAGCTAAAAGGGCAGGAATGGGGGTGGTGAGGTGCTCCAGGAGCAGTTTGGGAATGACTAGGAGGGGATGAAGAAGGGGGTGGTGTGACTGGGGAGGGATGAGTTTGTAGGGTGCGTGGAGGAAGGCTAGGCCAGGAAGGGAGATGGAGATGGTGATCTGGGCTGCCACAGCAGGAGAATGGGAGGTTGGACATCTGGGGGACTGGGCAGCCTCTGATGTTCTACCATGTCTCCCAGTGAGGGCAGCGAGAAGGAGCCTCTGGCCGTGGTGGGCTCCCCGTACTGGATGGCACCCGAGGTGCTGCGTGGGGAGATCTACAATGAGAAGGTGAGGCTGCCCTGCGTGGGGCTTTACTCAGGCTTATGCTGCCAGTGGTTTGCAGAGTTTGCAGTCCTGGCGTGCACCTAGAGGGAAGGAATTGGTAATTCCTCTGGTGATGAGGTGCCAGAACCAAGTGTGGTTCTGCAGGGAGGAGAAGGGCTGAGGCCTTGCAGAATGGTGGGCACATCACCTCGGAGCTGCAGGGCACCCCCATGACTCCCCACTCTCTGCAGGCTGATGTGTTTGCATACGGCATCATCCTGTGTGAGACCATCGCTCGTGTCCCAGCTGACCCCGACTACCTGCCCCGCACTGAGGTGACTCTGGGATGGGAACAGGGGGAGTTGTGGGTTGCAGCACTGGGGCTGGGACCACTTCATCAAACAAGGGGGCCATTCTATGTTGGCCAGAGACCGATGTGCAAGACTGGTCCCACATCTCAGGGTCAGGGTGCTGTGTCCCTACTTTCTGCTCAGGGAGGGATGGTCTCTGCTGGTAACCTCAGAAACTATAGTGAGCCTGAAAAGGAGAACAGGGCAGTTGGATCCAGGGATGGAGCAGAAGCAGTATCTGTGTCCTACCATCTGCCAACCTTAGCCTAATCTAGGGTGACATCGGGGTCCTCCCCTGCTGTGTCCCAGCTGGGGTGCTTCTGAGTCCACAGCCCTGTGTGACAGCGCAGGGGTGAGGGGGCCAGGCCATGTCGGGTCCCTGGGCTTTGTGGTGCCCCAGGAGACCTAATCTTACTCTTCTTCCTTTCCCTGGTGCAGGATTTTGGTCTGGACGTCACCACTTTCCGCACCATGGTGGGAATTGACTGCCCAGCAGCCTTCCTCCAGCTGGCTTTTCACTGCTGCAGTGTGAGACTCCCACCTCCACTGACTGCCCTTCCCTGCCAGGACAGGCAGGCAGGACAGGCTGCCTTGCCTGCTCACAGGGAGGGCAGGGAGCTGCCTTTGCTGTGCAGGGCTCCCTGGGGTGCTTGAGGAGGCACAGACCTGACTGGGAATCCCTCCTGCCCACAGATGGAGCCCACCTCCCGCCCCTCATTCCTGGAAATCACGCAGTGCCTGGAGAGCATCCTGCAGCACCAGCTGGGCTCCGAGGGTGCCAGGGACACCCTGTTCAGCATTGGGGAGAGTCTGCCTGCATCTGGAACTGCAGCCACACTCAGTGGTATGTGGGGATCTTGGGGACAGGCCATAGCAGGATGTGAAGATGGGCGGAGTGTGGGGTTTCCCATCCTACCCCATCAGCTGCAGGAGGAGACAGGGGCCTGCAGGACAGAGCTGGTCCCTGTTCCTCCCTTGGGGTGTGCTCCTAAGTTGTTGGGTGCCCAACACCCCACAGCACCCCACATGGGCAGCTGCTGGCTGCTGGTGACACTCTCCTATGCCCATGCCTAGGAGTGGCCAGGAGGTCAGCCACCCACACCGAGCAGTCGCCCCTGCGTGAGCTGGGGACACAGCACCTGCAGCCAGACCAGCGCCTGTCCCGCAGTCAGTCTGACATGTTCCCTTCCAAGTCACCCACCCTGCTGTGGCCGCTGGAGCCTTGCAGTGAGGCCAGGTCCAAGGAGACATCCCCCCGTGTCAACCCCTTCTCCCAGCGTGAGGACCTGAAGGGGGGGAAGATCAAGCTCTTTGATACACCGAGCAAATCGGTCATCTCTCTCACCTTCGACCTGCCGCCCCCCGCCCCACTGCAGCTCAGCAGCCCTGTGACGCCTGAGCCTGCCGTGGAGGTTCAGTGTGACTTCTCAGCACCCACCACCAGCCCCCGCAAGTGCCACTCTCTGCCCTCCTCTCCTGAGCTGCCCCACCGGGGGGGCCTGGAGCTGGGTGTGGAGTCCTCTCATCCCACTGACAACCCCCAGCCCCACACCCTCCTTCCTCCCTTGGCATGGGGAGAAGCCTCCACCCCCAGCTCCAGGGCAGAGGAGCAGATGGACTGCGGCCCAGACAGCTCTGAGCCACCGCAGCCTACCGTGCTCCCTCTCAAAAGCAACTTCATCCACACTGCATCCTCAGGCACACGGCCCTGGCAGCCAGACGTGCGAGCCCCCAATGGGCTCCTCATCAACAACAACCATGTAATGGTCAGCAAACCCCTGGCCTGGGGCAGCGGGCTGGAGCACGGCTGCTCTGAGCTCAGCATCTCCTGTGCAGCAGCGCTGGAGCGGACGGAGCGCTCGGCCATGCTGCCTGGCCACAGCTCTGGTGCCATGCTGGAGCAGGATGAAGTGCTGCCCTGCCCTGGCTGCTGCCTGAGTCCCTTCAGCTTCAGCTTTGCCTCCATCTGCCACCGGCCAGCGCCCAGTCCGCCCCGCTACCAGAACCTCAACTGTGAGGCCAAAAGCCTCATCTGCCATGATCGGGGCCAACACGAGAAAGCCCCAGGGCCAGTGCTGGCTGAGCCCAGCCTGAAGCTGCCAGAGGCACAGTCCTAGTGATGGGGACCCTGGGGAGTGGGGCTGAATCCAGCTGCCCCTTGCACCCTTCTGCAGCCACAGCACTGGGCAGTGCAGGAGCCTGGCACATCCCCACGGTCTGTCATCACTCAGCACTTGGTGGCCACCAATGGCCACGGTGCCAAGTGCTGTGGCTGCCGCAGCGCTGCCCAGGCACTCGGGCACCCACCCCACCAGGATCAGCCTTGGGGATCTGCAGGGAACCCTGGAGGTGGGCTGGGTCTCTGCTGGGGACCAAAGTGCAATAACACCGCTGCCCTAAGCACTGCCCCAAGCGGCAGGGCTGGTCCCCCGCGGGGGCCATGGGGCTCAAGCCCTGGATCCAGGATCCCCTTTCCCCAAGGGCTCACCCCTCTGCAGGCTGTGGCAGAGGGGTATGCAATGAGCCTGCGACCTTGGGAGAACTGGGAATTCCCTGCACCCAGGCGAGTGAGGGACTGGGCTGGGGTAGAGAGGTCAGCGTGTGTATGTATGTTTTTGGGGATCCTGGGGGGCTGGTGGGTGAACCCATATATGTCCACAAGTGTGGGGAGCACAGCCAGTCCCTGACATGGGGAGAAGAGGGCAGGGGACCGTAGAGGGGCAATGCCCATGGGCAGTGCACAGGGAGGATTGCCAGCACTAGGGTTGTCCCTGCCTGACCGATGCTAAGGGTTGGGCGCTGAGCCAGCCCAGCGCCTCGCATCCCCTTGGCACGCAGGTTTGGGAGGAGGATGCTGGCAGAGGGGCCAGGATGCCATCCTGGCATCATGGGGATGGGGCCAGCAGGCAGCACAGCTAGGCTGCCTGGCCCCCGGCAAGGGTGGGAGCCGGCTTTCCTCCCTCCTGCACAATGCACTGGTGAATGCAGAACTCTTTGTGTTTTTTATTATTATTAATAATAATTGCTAGTAATATATACCCAGCTTATTTAAAGTGTTCATTAAAAACTGAATGTCTCATCAACTCAGACTGCTGGTTCTGTCTCTTGGATGCACATCAGATGTGGGCCCAGAAGGTTGCATGGTCTTGCCTGGGCATTCTGGGGAATTCTTCCAGGACTGCAAACCAGCCTGGCTCAGCCCAAGATCTCAACTTCCCTAAAGCACCCATCTCGACTGAGATGGTTTCAAAAAGTTCCCTTTCATTATTTATGGTTCTTTAGGTTCATGCCCTTGAGTCCGTGTTTGCTGTGGTATACAAGAAAACAAAGAACAGATGAACTCGGTCTCTTTATTGCTGTAAAGTGGGTTTAGCCAGCAGACAAGAGGTGACACATGCCCCCTCCAAAAGCCTGCCTTTAACACTCTTTTGCTCTTCATGCAAGCTCACTCACATAGCAGTTCATCAACTATATATGGCACACACATCCTCATCGTAAACCAAGAGCATTTTCGCCTGGTTGAGCATAACTTCCTCTGCTCTCACCTGGCCACAGTGTTAAATCAGGGCTACTTTGCTTAATCTTCACATGTGCACATGTGTGCAGCTATTTAAAGTTCAGATGAGTTGTCTCACAGAGCATCAACCTGCTACAAGTGCCTGAGTTAACTTTTGCTTTTGAAAGGCACAGTCACACCATGGGACCCTAAAGGTCATTGCTCTACTTTCTAATTAGCGCAAAAAGAATCCCCAAACGTCAGCACAGGTGCCGGTCAGTTCAGGCTCAGCTTCCCTCCGTAGGTGCTGAGGCTTTGCGAGGCCATTGCGTGCTGGGTTGTCTGAAAGCCATAGCCAAGCTGCTCCTGCGATGGGGTCAGGCAGACCCCAGTCCTGCTGTGGGGAGGGGACTGTGAGGAGGTGGGGCTGTGCTGTCCCCAGCTCCCACTCTATCCGTGCTGAGGATGTGACACAGCTCCAGGGCTGAGTATCAGTGCTTGATGCATTCTGCAGCTGGTTCTGAGCTCCCCATTGCCCACCAGCAGCTGTGCTCAGGAAAACCCAAAGTGTCCCATCCAGGTGTGGGGTCAGCTGTGGAGCCTCTACCACTTGGCCAGAGCACATCAGCTGGAGGCAAAGGGCCACTGGGCATCAGTGGGAAGGACCTGGGTGGCCCAGGGGCAGAGGGCTGTGAGAGGGAAGTGGTTGGCTGGAATGGATGAGATATCCTGGGCAGGGACACAGCAAGGCTGGAGCAGAGGCGGTGCAGGGTTCAGGTGCTGCAAGGGATAGTAGAGGAGGGTGAGGGTGAAGGTGAAGGTGAGATGCTGCCCAGCCTCCACCACCTGCAAGAGGGCTGGGAAAGCACCTCGCCAAGGGTTTTGCCCCATCTTGCCCCTTTGCTGTGCTACAGCTTCAGCTCTTGAGCTAGCTCAGACCCAGAAGGCCCGTGCTAGTGAAGGGATGGAGGCAGGCTCCATGCAGAACATGGAGGTGACTGCATTCCTCTCCCTTTCCAAGGGAGGGTGTCAAAATGCCCCAGGCAGAGCTGCAGAGCTGCTTTCCTCCAGGTACACCCCACAGGGCCCATGTGTCCCTGACTCAGCAGGACTCACCACAGCAGTGCTGGGGCCAGCAGGCATCATCACTTGAAAGGGAGGCTTGGCCCTGCTGCCTTCTCACAGATCCAGAGGTGCAGGTCATTGGGACCAGTGCACTGGGCAGGTTTGATGCTCCCACGGCTTATTATGGCACAGGTTCCATTCGATTTTGACTGCCATGGCCTGGATGGGAAAACAACACATCAGGGACTGACACGTTCTTTCTACAAACCCTGCTGAGGCAGCTGTGGCTGCTGACAGCTGCCTTTTGTACACTGGCAGAGGAGGGGTTGGATACTGCAGTCAAAGCAGGGTCCCCCATTCCTCTCCTACTGATTTCGCAGGCTGAAGGCTCAGCTGATGCATCCCTGCACTTCCTCAGGCAGGCTGAGAAACATTGTAAAAGGTTTTCAGTGCTTGCAACACTCCTTTAGCCTCCCCGCCCTCAGCCTCGCTGCTGGAGGTTGTTCCATGCCTGCAATGGGGAGAGCCAGGTCCTCCCTGGAGGCACGTGGATGACCAGAGGAGCTGGCCTGAGCCCTGGTCTGCTTTGGGTGCAGCTCCTGTGGTGGGGCTGAAGATGGAGGGCCACGTACCCAGAACCTGGCCAGACAGGATTTTCCTCCCCAGTGCTCTCAGACACAGCAAGAGGAAGTGGAGGCGGGCTGAGGAGGTGGTGCACGTGGCAAGGAGGAGCCCAGGACTCTACACAGACAGGAATGCTTGATCTCCCGTTGGAGAGGAGTCAAGAAGGCATGTGGGGGATAGAGGTGATGCTCAAACACCTTGCCTAGGGCCCAAATAAAATTTGGGGTTTCTTCTGTCCACTCTTGCTGCCTCCTGCTTCACATGCCCTGTGTTTTACCCACCCCCCTGAGTCTTGGCTTCCCATTTGTGTGTCCTCTAAGTGTCTCATCACACCACTGCATCCATCTTCCCTCAGTCCCTGCTGTTCTGATGCTCTTTGTTTCCCAGGGCCTGTGCCTGGAACTAGGTACTGGTGGGATGTAAAATACTTCCTAGAGCCATGCCAGAGAAGGGGAGTTTTGGCAAGAGGCAGTGCTGCCATGTACCTTTCATAAAGGGAGCCATCCACCCAGAACCAGGCCTCTGAGCCCCCCTCGCTGTCTGGGTCCTCTTCCTCCAGCCAGCCATAGTCATACCAGGGAAAACTGCCCTTCTGCAATCCAATCCAGTATGGGACATCTGCATTCTTCAGGAAGGTCTGGAGAAGAAGAAAAAGTACTTTTCCATGTATTATTCCATGGCACCTATGTACTGCAGTACTATGTACTTCACAGCAGGGTGATCATCTCCCCAAGGAGTCCCTGGGCTGGAGCTTCTTGAGGCAGGACAGCTGAGCAGCCCTGGTGCCCTGCTCCAGCTTGGGAAACATCCAGGGGTGCCAGAGCCTTTCTATCCCATGTCAACTACCAGCCATGTGCTCAAGAGAACAGCCTTGCACCCTCCAATGTTTTGGCAGGACAGGGAACCCCCAGAATCATGCTAGCCCATCTGGGGACCCCATGGCTGGATACATCACCTCCTGCCCTCAGCTTCCCCAACACCCTACCGGCACAGTCCAACGACTCCAGGATTTGGTGACCAGGAGCTGAGAATATGTCTTCTCACACTCATCTCTGCTGTCTTCCCATGTCTTCTTCTCCGAGGAGATGAAGAGGCACTTGCCCCTGTACAGCAGCCAGCCCAAAGGGCAGCAATCTGTGGGTAGTGGCACAGCTCAGGGGCTTGCTCAGCCACAGATGATTTGGGGGGTAACAAGGAACAGCTCCACACCTTCCCAGCAGACATTACACGCCCAGTGTCTGCTCCAGACATTGCTTCAGCCCTTGGAACACCCTGTCCCCACCATGTGGTCAAAAGAGCCAGTACTTGCCCCTTGGCACCTGCTGAGGGGTGCCAGTCACCTGGAGCACTCCCTCCCTGCTCCATCATCACCTTACCTATAGCTGTGCAGGAGCGCAGGAGGGCCACGGTGCTCTCACTGTTGTTGAGTCTCCCCTGCACCTCCTGCACCTCCCTCTCTGTCTTGCCCAGGACCCCCATGACACGGCGCAGCTCCATATTCAGTCTGTCCAGCTCCAGCTGGCTGATGTTGCCCTCATGCCACGCTCGCTGAAGCTCTTCTCTGGCCCATGCCAGTTCCAGTTGTGTCTGCTCCAGGCTCTGCTCCTGTGCCCTCAGCTCCTGTGACAAGCGGCCCTGCTCGGCCGTGTACTCACGGGAGGTGTCCTGCAGGCTGTGGGAAACCTGCCAGTCTGGGGACAGAGTGGGTGAGCTGAGACATGGGCATGGGACAGTTCAGATGTGGGACTGACCCTACTTAAGGGAGGTGGGATGGGCAAGGCAAGGCAGGGAATTATCCATGATGAATGGGAAAAGATGGGAGGGAAGGACACAGCAGGGAAGTGTACAGTGAAGGGCGGGGCAGCATCGGGCAGGGGAGAGCGGGGCAAGGCAGGGGTAAAGGAGCAGACACAGCAGGTTAAGGGCAGGGAGGGTGCAGCAATATGAGGTTCGGCAATGCCAGGATGGGAAGGAAAAGGAGCAGAAATGGAGAGTAAGGTGAGGAAGATGGATGATGGGAGGCAAAGGAGGTGGGGGAGATGTGCTAGGGATATAGGCGAGCTTGTGGCAGACAGGGCAGAGAGACTCAGCAGTGAGTCTGCATGAACATGCCTCTATTCACCCACAGTGCCCACACCAGCCAGATTCCTCTGTGACCCAACCACTCCCTGCCCCAGATGTTCACAGTCCCCCAACTCACAGCAAGCCCCCAGGGCCACAGTGGCCAACAGCAGCAGGCAAGTTGCCAACAGACCCACAGGGACGCACCACCGACGGGACCAGCAACCTGCATGACACAACAGCCAACAGACATTGCCTGAAGAGCTGGAAAACCCTGGACAGCCTCCAGACCTCCTTCCTGGGTACCGGCAGGAGTGTGGTGGCATAGCAGCACAGGTGGCATGGTGTGAGTGCTGAGAGTGGGAGGACTTTAAAACACCACCCACAACCAGAACCCCCCTGCGTCTGCTGGAATCCAGCTGGATACTCACCTGGGCTGGGCTCTGCTCCATCCCCATCCTGCCCTGCCAGTGGCGGCTGTGTGTTCTCGTGCGGGCTCTCTGCCTCGTTCATGCTGAAGGCTGTTAGAGGAAGGCAGGGGAGAGCAGCTGAGGCCGTGGGCTTGGGCATGGCAGGGACAGTGTGGCGGGGCCAGTGCGCTCTCACCTGCCTCCAGTGCCTGGCTGGCCATGCTCCGGCCCCCCATCACTTTGGCAAACTTCAGGTCAGCATAAAGCCGGGCCATGTGGGCAAACACTGGGCAAGCCCTGAGCCTTGCTGGCTCCCGCTCCACCCTTGGGATGCCTTTCTGAGGTGTCCCCGCTCCCAGTGATTGCCCCGTCTCTTGGAGGTGCAAAGGAGAAGTGCAGCCAGCATCTGCAGAAGTAGAATTTTACTCTGCACGGTAGCAGATGGGACTACTGAGGCATGGCTGTGGGGACCAGCAGCCTCTCATTGGTCCCAGAAACGTCGGCCCATCCCCTCCCACACCCTAAAAGTGCTCATGGTTCCCCTAGGCACTGGGCAGTGTGAGGGCAGAACAGCCAGATGTCACAGCAGTGGCTGAGCAAAGGATAGACCCAAATCTGTGGACTAAGGGAGAGCTGGGGCAGAGCAGGGCAGTCCTGAATACAGGAGCAAATTCCTGTGTGGACATCTCCGTGGAGGGCTGGAGATAGAGATTTCAGAGATTTCACATATAGATTTCCCCTCCCAGCCTCTGAGAATGGGAATTTCCCCGTGATGTATTTTGTTCCACTACATCTCATCTGTCAGAGGTCAGACAGCTACAGAGGCTGAACTGGGTAGCACCACACNGTGTAATAAAGCGGCTTTGCTTTGCTGGCATAGCAGAGTCCATGTCAGTCAATCCCCGCAAATGGTGCCTTCCATGTGAGGAAGCGAAGATTCACCTACACTGGTGTCTGCGCAGACGCCCCTCAGGACTTGAAGTGCTGCTGAAAGGAAGCAGGAGGCCAGCCGAGAAATCATTGCCTTCAGATTTTGGAGTCGGGGCGGGGGGGGGGGGGATGGACATGGGAAACAATGTGTCCTCAGAAGAGAAACATATTTTTGAGCTTATGTCTAAACTTCTGCAGAAGCAGAGGAAAATGATTGCTTCCCATTCTCTTAAGCTGATTCTGCCCTGGGTGCAGTCGCACGTTAAAGGATTAAATGCCAACACAGCACAGTGGAGCTGTGGAATGAAGTAGGAGTGAGACTTTGGGACTGGAAAGTATCCACTCACGAGAGGTGATAACACTGCCACTGGCTTTTTATCTCTCTGGTGAGCTATTTTAGAAACTCTTAAAGCTGAGGAGGGTGCTGGGAAAGAGTCGTCTCGCACGGCCCCCTCAGCAACAGGGGAGGACCCTGCAAAATAACTTATAACATCTTCCTTCTGTCTACAAACAACAAGAGATAGGGCTGCAGTGAGGAGGAGGAGGACTGCAGCCTGGCAGAGCAGACCCTTGCAAGCTTCGGGCAGAGAGCAGAGCTCGAACCCTGCTGCAAAAACAAGGCACCTGTGTTGCAAACCAGAATCAGACGGAAAGCAAAATGCTGGCACAGCTGATAAAGTTATGCCAGTGATGTTTACTGGATGAAAAATCACAGAACTGTGAGTACTGGGAAGTGTTCCAGTAGTGTCAGTGTAACTTACAAATATTACAGTAATTTCTTCACATTGAAGCAAATTTTTATTATGGGTTAAAAATTCTGTATTTCTTTCCTAAATGAAAGAGACCTTGAGATTAAAAACTCCTGTGAGCAACTGCAGCTGGAGTACTAGGAAAAATATTGATAATGAACCTGGCTGGGCATGCTTCCAAGACACAGGTCCTAAGAACAGAACTCTCCCAGCCCACAGCTGGCCCCATGGCTGGTGTGGCCCCCGGGCTTGGGGGCCCCCCCCAGCTCGTGGGGTGATGGCAGCCTGTCTCGAGCCCCCGCCGGTGCTGATGCCTGGCCCTCCCCCACCCATGTTGCTGCTATCTCAGTCACAAAAGTTGTTTACCTGCATGTTATTTACCTTAATGTTTTACTGTTGTATAGCAGATTTCCAGTAACTTTTTCATAATGATAGAATCAAAATAAGTTAAATTCTGTTGTAGCTAGAGCTTTTAAAAGGAACACTCCCAATTCTAATTTTACTTTTGTTAAATTTAAGTGATATTTGTTTTTAGTTCCATTATATTTCAATTTAGTACAGTTTAAGTGATGGTAAAAATCAATTCTGTTGAATTTAAGAAGTGCTAAGTTTACTTTCTGTTATTTTGAAGTTCTGTTACACATAAGTTCTGCTAAGATGCTAAGATTCTGTTAAGTACTGTTAAGTTAATTTCTGCTAAGATTAATTTCTGAAGTATTAGTAAGATTAAGCAAAGTTAAATTTAAATGTTATTCATATTAAATTCTGTTATTTTAAGCTCTTCTAAGTGCTATTAAGATCAGCTCAGTAATGTTAAGTTCTCTTAGGCATACTTTCTATTGTATTTAAGTAACATTAAGTTTCAGTGAAATTAGTTTTAAGTTTGTTAAAATATATTTGTTTAAATTATAAGATACAATTCTCTTGTCATAAGAAATGAATAATGTGAAGTTTACAATGTAGCTAAAGGTAAACCAATAAGACAAGCAGAGATGGGTTTTCAGGAGAGGCTGTAGCCAAGCATAAAGTATCTTGTCATGTTAAATAGGCTAAAGTTATCCATACATTTGTTTTTGGCTGATTAACAGGCCAAGTAAAAGTAACAGGAGGAAGCACTAATACTAAAAAAACCTTTGCTAGTGTAAGTCGAATATTACCATGAGGCAATGGCAAGCCACTGCTTGCTTGATAATTTTTGATGTTTGGGCAAACTGTATCGATGCCCACATACCAGCTGTTTAATTTGTATATTATTCTGACTTCTCCTTGAAGGATCACAGTGCTGACAATCAGCTCTTCTTCTGTGAGATACACAATACCAAAGGTACCCACAACTTTGACACTCATACAGAGTCCACGCTTGTTGATTCCCTGTGTGACAGGCCAAGCAGGGAAAGGAAGGTAACAGACCTGCAATCACCTCTGGATGTATGATCAACTGGTTCTCTGAGGAGGAAAGATTTATTTTTTGGTCCTTTTCTATGTTTTGATCGGTTGTTCAGTGCAGGGTCTGGTGTTCTTGGCTGGACCAGAACAGAGACCAGTGTCTGTGGAGATGCAGGTATGACCCCTTCCTCATATGGCGAGGGGGGCCCCCCCAGTGTGAATGACCTGGTGGTCAGTCAGACCAGAGCTGTGGCTGAAGCTCTTCCCACATTCCCCACACTCATCCCCAGTGCAGATCCTCTGGTGGGTGACAAAGTGGGCCTGTGGTTTTTTCCACTTTCTGAGTCTTTTGAGGGGACTCGGGCTTTTTTCCCTGTGTCTAATGACATTTTTTCTTTCTTTCTTTTGGAAGTAGCAGAGCATTTTATTGTGAGGGAACGGGGGATGCCAGTGATATGGGAGATTCCCCATGGAGTGAAAGACGAGGAAGGTCATTGAGAATTGTACTTTAATACATCTTCGTGTGGCTATCTACAAGACATGTACTATTTTAAGAAACTTTCCTAACTGCTATTACCAAGAATCCTGTTTTTAGAATATATTAGGGAGACCCTTCCAGTTAAGGCACAGCCCCATGCCAAGTCCTGCCCTCACCTGGTCAGGAAGTATGCCAATAAACCCAGGTGTTTTCTGCACCAAAACTATTCTCGGGTCATTTTGGCTTGCTGAATTTGGATCTATAATACCTGGACCCCTATTTGAAGTGAACTTGGAAATCTTACCTGCGAATGAATCTCCAAGACCTCAAGCTAAAACGAGGCTTGCTAACTACTGCAGACCCTGGGTGATGGTACAGTATTTAGAGAATTGATAATGCATTGTTTTAAATCACCATTCTCTCTTAATTATGTGTATTATCTGACTTATTTCTGCTTGGTGTGAGTTTGTTGTTTTGCTTTTATGTTGCCTTCATGTTCATAATGAGAGACACACATATTGATAAAGAACAAGAGAAGGGAGAGTATGGCTCCTCAAGAATATTTACGCTCATATTTACAGTAAAAATTTTGAAAGCAAATCAAATCAAACCAAATTTGATACCCAGCAGAACCATACTGCTTTGAAGATTTGCATGTGCAAAGCCAATTTCTAGAAGTTTCTATGTGGAGTATACAATGATAAGGCCTGATTTACTGACCTGAGGAGGAGGTGTACGTGTGTGCCTGTGTCACCAACAGGCCCGAAGTAGTTACCTGCTCGTCTGGACAAACATCGATCTCCTCCAAAAGAATGAGGCCCAGAGAGAAAAAAAACTACCTAATTGCCATCCAGCCCTCATGACCAAGACAGCAACAGAAGAAGGACTGCCAGGATATGGCTGTGTCTGGAGGCTTACAGAGGCAACCTGGCAAAAGAGACCTCCTGTCCCCACTCCACTCACCATCAGGGTATTGTGCTCCTACTAACCTCTTCCAGTTATTCCTTGTTCCATGAGTCCAGAAAGGCATTCAGTAATGTCAAAGTCAGCATTTACAGCTAACAGACTCCCTCCTGCCTAAACACCAGGGCCCCTCAGCTCCAGCCATATGAACTTTAGAATTTTATATGAACTTTAGCAGCCATCTATTTCTACTTCCTAAGAGACCTTGCACATCATCCTTTTGTTCTCCTGTACTGTGAGTATCTTTGTTGGTGACATGATTGTATTTGATGAGTTTTTATTGATTGTGATTTATAATCCACATATCTTATCCTGTATTTAGCAGATGACCAGTAATAGTCTTAATAAGAGAACAACCTTACAGGTGTGAACTGCTTTAACATCAAAGTACACAAACCCTTTGCATAAATAACAGAAAAGCAGGAGATGTCAGAGGTCAGACAGCTACAGAGGCTGAACTGGGTAGCACCACACACCTTTTGGCCGCAGTACAGTGAAAGCCAAGGGAGAGATAAACTAACGGCAAGAACAGAAGTGAAGATATCACGTCTGCTCACTCTGATCCCCTAACGCTGACCGCTTTGACAAAGGAAGACACAACAAGGTCTTTACTGGCAAAAGACATAACAAAGGACATTACTAGCATAAGAAGAATAATCAGAAGATTGTGTTTCTAAAGGGGACTGGGACAAAGGGGTCGGAGTGGAAAATTTTGTACTAAAGTAGTGACCTATAAATACTAGTAACCTAGTGTAATAAAGCGGCTTTGCTTTGCTGGCATAGCAGAGTCCATGTCAGTCAATCCCCACACTCATCCCCTCCCTGGTCCCCTCCAAAGAAGACCCCAGCCTTGGCATTGCTCCAAAACAGCCCCGGAGAGTTACAAAAATCAGTGACTTCCTCCTAGCCTTCCCTTCCCAAGACCACAATCCCAGCATTCACAACACCTTTTTCTTGGTCCCTCCATGCCCTCAGCACCTCAGAGGTCTGTACTGAACTACACCCAGAGAAGTGCACGTTTCAGAAGGGATGCCCCCAAACCCTCCCACTGCTTCCCATTGCCTGCTACTGCCTCCCACTCTGTTCCACTGCCTTGCCATTGCCTCTCACTGTCTTCCACATGGCCAGATGGGCACATCTGAACACAGCCAGTCCCTGTGACAGCACTGGAGGTGCACAGTAATGCTGGTGGAGCACAGTGTTACAAAGCCACTGTCCATCAGCTTGCAAGAGCAAGGGAAGTTCTTAATCAGTGGAGAAAGGCAAAAATCAAAGCCAGCTTCAAAGGGGATGGGGAGGAGGTTTAGAAAGCTAAAGGTTCTCTACTCAACCTCCTGGAAGAAAATGGAGCATGTCCTCCTGGGCATGCAGGGGCCCCGACCCAGGGAGGACATGCAGGGAAAGGCCAGTGGGATTTATTGGGTGACTGCCCAATGTATCTCCTACTACTTGAAAGCACTAGCCTGGGGACAAGGGGAGAGCAATAGGGCCATTTATCGTGACCCTTCTGTGTCAGGGATGTGGTTTTTCATAGTGTACTTGCTGGCAGAGTGAAGAGATGTGGCCATGATGAGAGGAGAAGTGAAAGCTCATGCTGCAATGTGGAAGTCCCTTTAAGGCATCAGGGCAGCGATGCTCAGATCCTGGAGCAGAGCACCAAGAAGGAACCTCCATCCTGGATGGAGTCAGCAGCAGAGCTGTCTGTTCCCAGCTGGAAGCCAGACCTTCTCTCCCCTGCCATAGGGAATTTGATTAATTCCCTGTAGGCTGAGCCCTACAGCTCTGCCCCATGCTCCGGCCCCGAGCTGCACCGCCCCTATGCCATCCCAGGGGACACTGAGCAGTTTTGGGGGTGTGGAGGGGAACGAGGTGGTGGTGCCCGGCCAATGGCAGGACGCCGGTGCCGTGGCAGTACTTTCCCCTCCACCGCACCTCAGCACACTTCTGCTTCTGCAGAAACCAGCTGCATTTTTCCTTTGAAGCGTAGCTGAGCCCGCAGGGCCGTCGGGGCCGCCCGGGGCATGGCACAGAGTGTGGTCTACGCCGACCTGAAGTTTGCTGCTGGCCCCTCATCCACCGTCCCCGATGACGATGACAGTCCCTACGAGAACGTGCCGCTGGGGCCGGTGACAGCAGAACCCAGCCCAGGTGGGAATCCGGCAGCAGCCGCTGCCGCGGGGACGCCCCGGCGCAGGGTGGTGGCGGGGTCCACGGGGTGATGCCTGCGGGCGCTCCTCTTTTGCAGGGCGCTGGACCCGGCGATGGCGCGTCCGCACAGCGCTGCTGGCAGCCGGCCTGCTCCTGCTGCTGCTGGTGCTGCTGGTGGCCGTCGTGGCCCTGGCAGCTTGCTGTGAGTCGGTCACTGCCGCGGGGTGAGGGCAGCCGGGAGGGCGGCACCAGGAACGGGTGTCGGGCTGAGCGAGGGACAAGGCTGGGGGGGGGGGGGGTCGGTGAGGAGGGGTGCCTGGGGCTGGGGTCTGGGGCTCTTGCGTGGCCACCACGAGCTGCCTCCCACTGCCTTTCCTGCTGCCCACCACTGCCTACCACTATCTTTCCTTGGTCTCTCATTGTCTTTTCCGCTGCCTTCCATTGCCTTCCCACTGCCTCCCACCCCTTCCCATGGTCTTGACCCTGTCTTCCCACTACCTGACAATCCCACCCACTGCCTCCCACTGCCTTCTACGGCCTTCTCATTGACTCTCCTTGTCTTCCCACTGTCTCTCACTGCCTTCCAATGTCTTCCTTCCACTTATCACCCTTGAGGCTTCCATTCCGTTCCCACTGGCACCCCCAGGACAATCTCCTCCCACAGCCAGATACTCATCCTACTCTCCCTTGCAAGAGCTATGCCCCAGGCAGGGCCCCATGCCCATGTCTCAGCTCACCCACTCTGTCCCCAGACTGGCAGGTTTCCCACAGCCTGCAGGACACCTCCCGTGAGTACACGGCCGAGCAGGGCCGCTTGTCACAGGAGCTGAGGGCACAGGAGCAGAGCCTGGAGCAGACACAACTGGAACTGGCATGGGCCAGAGAAGAGCTTCAGCGAGCGTGGCATGAGGGCAACATCAGCCAGCTGGAGCTGGAAAGCAGGAATGCTGAGCTGGAGAATACCCAGGAGGAGCTGGCTGTGTTGCGGGAAGAGATGCAGGTGGTGCAGAGGAGGCTCAATGCCAGCGAGAGCACTGTGAGCACCCTGCGTGCCTGCGTGAACTCAGGTAGAGCCTGACGGGGTTGGGGCACAGGTGATGTTGCTGCTGCGAAGATGCAGGGGCTGAACTCAGCCAGGCTGAGCTCCCCAAGCATCCACAGAAGGATGAGCACCTGAGCTGTGCCCCTGTCCCCAGATTGCTGCCCCAGGGGCTGGGTACTCTTCAGGAGCAAGTGTCTCTACATCTCAGTGACAAATAAGACCTGGCAGGAGAGCCGTCACGACTGTTATGGGAGATCTGCTCAGCTGCTGACTGAAGACAGCTGGCCAAACTTGATAGTGCCGGTATGGAGCGGGGGGCTGTGGTACCCCAGGAGAGTGGGGCTGGGCAGAGCCCCATGGGGCCAGCTGCAGCAGGATCTGTGGGATGCCAGGGTGGCACCATGAGCCCCTGTTCCAATCTTGGCAGTGTGAGGGGAGAAGCACAGCCAGCCCTGGGGTTCCTGGGCACCTGGCAAGTGCTGGTCATGAAGCAGTTGGTTGACAGCTTCTTTCCCCCCTAGCATTTTGTGCATGAATCTAATGCAAGCTACTGGATTGGAAAAAGAACTTTCCATGAGATAAGGAGATCTTCTGAGTTGATGGATCACAGTCACTTCTCGTAAGTGCAACAGTCCTTGGCACAAGCACCTGCCCTTTTACCATACCAAAAAGGTGCTGTTTTGCCCCTGTGACACCTCTCAATAATAGGGTTGGATGGTCCCATGAGCAGTGCCCCAAGGGAGGAGGGTGAGAGTAGAGCCAAGCTGTGGGGTGCAGTGTCAAATATCCAAGTAGCAGAGAAGAAGAGCAGCAGGAGGCATGTGACACTTCCTCAGGCTGATCTCTGTGCCAAGTGCCTTGCTTACCCCAGCAGTACTGGGATCTATGGGAAGTGGTGTCCACGGTGAGGAGATTGTCACTACTGCCCTGAGATGTACCCTCTTTCCTAGGAAACGCCATAATCCAGACTGCCCGTCAGTAGTTAATGGGGAAGTATGGATTAAGAATTGTATGGATCGCCTCCAGTGGATCTGTGAGAAATCTCCAAAGCTGAGCAGTGCATCTGAGACACGACCTCCTTTTCTGGCCAAGTACTGACTGCTGCCATCTCCCTCCATCACTGGACTCAGGAACAGGGCCTGGGGAGGCACCCTGAGATCCTGTCTCCTTGTGCACACTTTGCCTCAATTGCATTGCAAAACTGCTGGAAAAAAGCATCTCTATTTTAAAGCAAGGAGTATGGAAAATAGACCTTATTCCCCTCTCCCACACTCGTGCATATTATAATGCTTTGTACTGTGCCACTGCATGTCCCTGTGTGCCCTGGTCAGTGAAGCTCTGACCCAGGTCTCCAGTGCACAGCTCAGCTCCCACTTTCTTTGTTACCCCAAGGCTGCCAGCGGTGCAGGAATCTGCCATTTACATATTTTTGGAGCTGAGGGGTGGCATACTGATGTCCTCAACCTGTCCATTTTGGGGAGACCTGTGGATTTACAGCCTGTCCCTTCTCTCAGCATTGACAGCTCTTGTCCTGCTCTTTCTTTTGCCTTTATCACCTGCTCAGGGCTTTGGGCTGAGTCCTGCCTGGAAAACGTTCTAACAGTGGTGCCATCAGCATGAGAAAATACTGGGAAGCCCTGAGACCATATTGGAAGTGGGGGAGTGCTGGGGAGCTTTGAGAACATGGTGGATGAATGAGGAAACTCTAAAACCATGGGAGGAAAGCAAGGGCAATGAAGAGCCCTAAGACAGTGGGAGGTGAATGTGGGAATCCTGAGACCATGGAAAGAAAGGGGGTGCAGTGGAACTGCAAATGAGGGTGGTCCTGCAAAAAAATGGAGGTGCACTGATAAGACTGTGGGAAAGAGGAAGGAGCAGTGGAGAGACTTGGGAACATGAGGAAAAGGGGACACTCCTACCACCAAGGGGGAAAGACCCCTAAGAATATGGTGGGACTTTATCTGCCAAAGAAGGGTGATGAGAGCCCCCTGTCCCAGCTGGGGTGTGGGGGGAGTCCAGAAGCAGCACTAACCCTCTCTCACTCAGCATCTCTGCAGAGAGGGGAATGTGTTGGCAACCATTTTGCTAAAGTGGACTTAGCAAAACAGTCAGCAAGGCTTCACCACAAATCCTGCCCAACCAACCCAGTGGCCTTCTACAATGGAGGAATTGCATCAGTGAACAAGGGAAGGGCTACACAAGTCTTCTATCTGGACTTCTGTAAAGACTTCAACACAGTCCCCATCTAAATTTGAGAGAAATGGATTCAATGGGTGAACTGCTCAGTAAGGTTTGACAGCTGCATCCAGAAGACAGTGGTCAATGGCTCAGTGGCCTGATGTGGACTGATAATGCTGGCCCTCAGGGATCCACCTTGGCACCAATGTGAGTACTTCTGTCAACAACATGAACAGTGGGATCAACGGCACCCTCGCCAAGTCTGCAGATGACACCAAGCTGAGGTGTGAGGACACACCTGAACCATGGGATGCCATCCACAGGAACCTGGACAAGCTTGAGGAGTGGTTCATGGGAACATCATGAGGTTTAACAAGGCCAGGTGCTGGTGCTGCACCTGAATTGGGACAACCCCCACTATCAGCACAGGTTGGCATGAACAGACCCAGAGCAGCCCTGCCCAGAAGGACTTGGAGGTGCTGGTGGGTGAGAGGCTGGACATGCCCCGGCCATGGCACTCACAGCCCAGAGAGCCAAACGTGTCCTGGGCTGCATCCAGAGCCCTGTGGGCAGCAGGGGAGGGAGGGGATTCTGCCCCTCTGCTCTGCTCTGGTGAGACCCACCTGGAGCTCTGCATCCAGCTCTGGGGACCCAGCACGGGAAGGACAGGGACCTGTGGGAGCAAGTCTAGAGGAGGCCATCAAGATTATCAAAGGGATCAAGCATCTCTACTGTGAGGAGAATTGGGATTGTTCAGCCTGGAGAAGAGAAGGCTTCAGGGAAAATTTACTGTGGCCTTTCAGTACCAAAAGGAGCTACAAGAAAGCTGGAGAGAGACTTTTTACACAAGGGCTTGTGGCAAAAGTACACAGGGAAATGGCTTTAGACTGAGAGGGCAGTTCCTAGGAGAACTTCATAAAAGGAGACTGATGGAGCCACCCCAATGACATGGCAGGGCTGGGACAGGATTGCAGCTCCCCTACAGTGTCAGCTATTATGCAAAACAAAGACTTGCTGTGTCTGGCTTGTCCGGGAGAGTCCAGACATCCTCCCTGCTCCTAAAACCCTGAGCTCCAGCCTCTACTGCCCACAGCGCTGTAGTTGCCACTACAAGGACACACTGCAGACCTCATCCAGCTTCTGGTTTATGGTTTCCCCAGGCTGGCTCAGCATAGCTGCTTACTTGCCCATCTTGATTTGTGCCTTCTCCTTTCTTTCCAGTTGCAGGATTTGCACTTTTACCCACTCCAGTATCAGCAGGCTCCCATCAAACTATTTCTCCAGGCCTCTCTATACCTCAGTCCTGCCCTCCAATATACACATTACTGGTTTGGTATTGCCCTCCAGTTGCCTGAGGCCACCCCCTACCCATCATCCAGTGCACTTATGAAGGCTCCAAGGAGTATAAACCCCAGGATCAACCTTGCAGCGATTGCCAAGGGACCAAGGGTGTTCCTAACATCCACTGCAGCCCTCACACCATTCAGGTTTTCCACCCACCCTCTTCTCCCACCCTTGGTAAATCCTGCCTGGCTTTTGCAGGCCCAGGAGGTGTGCTACATCTTCTTCCTGGTATCAAGGAGGAGGAACAAAGATCAGCTCTGGACAGGTGACATAGGAATAAGAAAGGGCAAGACAGGTGCCAGCAGCCAATAGTGCCAGAGGCAAGGGGCAGCCAGGAAAACTAATAGAGTCCTCAAAGGGACACAAATGACACCATCTTACCTACCTTCACCAAACCACCCTGAGTGGAAGGCAGCAGAGGTGAGCTGGAAGGCTGGTATGGTGTCCCCTTGTTGAGGAATACCTCTGCTCCAGGTAGCTGGGCTTGCAAGGTGCAGTTAGAGATACAGATGGAAGTGCAGACTGAGCTCTGGGTGGGAGCCTGAGGCAAGAGGCTGTGAACTACCAGCCTTTGGGATAGCAAAGGGCAAGAAGATGAGTGGTGCTGGACAGATATATGGACACTGAGAGACACGGCAGGAACTAGGAATTGCTGGCCTTTTGGATAACGAAGGACATGGGTGACAAAAGCAAGATGGATGGACACAGAGAGGGGGCAGGAGAAGAGAACTGAGGAGGAGGAGCAAGGGTTGAACACAAGCAGACATTGAGGGGATAAAAGCCATGGGGTTCCTTTGCTGGGCATCCCTCCTCAGAGGAACCATCTTGAGCTGTTTCTGTGTTACTGTGAATAAATTGCTTTGTGGAACAAGACATCTGAGGCTCTTCCAAGGGAAACCTGTGACAAGATGAGTGCCCATGGGCATCACCCCATGGTCTCACTGCCATCACCCGGTGCTCACCCCATGCTGGGGTATCCTTGTGGCAGTGAACACAGCTGGGTTCTCACCCACGCTGGCCACTGTCAGCATCAGCCCCAGCAGCAGATTCTTGTAGTGAGTGTCATCCTTATCTGCAAGGCACATGGGGGCAGCAAGCAGGGGCCTCAGAAAACTGCAGGACAATATAAGCTATACACTGGGCCATGCGGGCAGCTGGGCAACAGTAGTCCAGGAACTCAGTCCTGGCCTTCTCCATTGTGGTCAGGTGGAGAGTGTGGCTAAGACCATACTGCGTGAAGACACATCTTCATATGCAGAAAAGCAGAAGTAGTTGCTTTATTTGCAAAAAGTGTTTTTTTTCTTTAGGTCTCACTTCAGGAGGTGGGGGGGTGAATGAGCTCCCTCCTGCTCAGCGTCCTCTGTGTCCAAGTCCCCAGGCTGTGAAGAGCCCAAGCCCATGGGTACAGGCCACAGCAGGGCTACACTTCCCCATGCATCGCCTTCCGCCTCCCAGTCCTGCTGAGGCTGACAGGGTGCACTGGCTGTGGGGGCTTGGTCTTTTGCATGTGTTGGGAAGAAGTCCCAGAGAGATCTGTGCCAGAGCTCCAGGCTGCTGGAACAACCCAGTGGTCTATACCGAAACCAGAACAGCCTCTGGGACCAAACAACTCCAAATCAAGCCCTAGCAGGCCTTTTAGGCTCTCACATATCACCCAGCCACAGAACAAAGTGGAGATGTTTGCTGGAACCTCCTCAGACTGGGCAGGCACCAGCAAAAAAGCTGCTGCCCAGCTCAAGTCCTCTATGGGACTACAGAGGCAAAGGGTCACCTCTCAGCAGCATGCCCCAAGAAGCAAAAGCCTCAGGCAACCACCGCACTCAGAAAGGCCAGAGCTTTCATGGAACCTGTGCCAGCCTGCACAGGAGCTGCTTCACACCATGGGGATGCTTGTATTGCTGCTGGCTCAGTGCTGGCTCCTGGCCACAGAGTAGCAGATGCAATTTCCCACTTGTCAGTCATGCAACCGAGTCTGAGAGCTAGAGGATGCACCTCCATCCTGCCACCCCCATACACCAAAGCCAGCTGCAGTTATTGGCAGAATTTATTGGCAAAGTGCAGAGTTCCGGAGGGCAAAGAGGTCTGGGCCAGGAGGCAGCGGAGCCTGGGAAAGTCCATGCACTGGGGTCAGGCAGGGAACAGGGTGGTGGCACAAGCTGGGAGTCACCACAGCCATCAGGGCCTCACACAGCTGTAGGTGGTGTTTCCCCAGAGGAAGGCAGGAGGTGAGGACTGGATCCACTGCAGGGTGGCTGCACTCTGCTTGCAGACCCATCTGAGGGCTTCCGTGCATGCACCACCTAAAAGTCCCAAACCTGACACCCTACCACAGGCCTGGGAAGACCTGATGTAGCGCTGGATTGGGAAGATCCTGCAAGGGAGGGAGTGGGCTGAGATGGGATGGGCAGGAAGAACTGAGGCCATCCCATCAGCAACTTGTGCAGCCAGAGACCAGACACTGCATAGGGATGCTGTGGGGGCAAAGTTCACCCTCCCCATGGAACATGATCTCCTACCAGCCTCCTCCCAATTAGGCCACATGCCCTGATGCCCCCAGCCCCATCACTCATGAAGCATCCCAGATCAATCCTAGCAAGGCTCAACACAAACCAAACTGGGACCTTGCTTTTTCAGGATCCCCTGCAGCCCCTTACCCAGGCAAAGTCTGGGCACCAGGGTCAGGCCCCTGCTAAAAATGCCCCTTCCCTAAAGTGCCCCAATACAGTCCTGGGAAGAAAAGAGGTAGCCAAAATATGCATCACATCCCTGCAGGCTTGTCCCCGTCACCACCCCAAGCCCTGATGCTGGACCCTCAGCCCACCTATCTGGGAACCAGCTGATAGCCTCACCCTTCAAGTGTGGTACCATCCAGCCACTTCCAGTCAGACCTGAAGCCATCCTGCTTCAGCCCCACATGAAAGACATCCATGTTAGCCGTGCGTAACAGGAAAGCCTAGCACAGGAGAGGACCCACGTGAGCCCCCTGGGGAGACATCCAGCCTAGCCACACAATTAGTGATGGGGGCTGTGCTGTATGGGCACAGCATTGCCAGCTCCCTGCCTGGAGGCTGTGCTAGGCTTTGGGCTCATGGGCCAAGAAGCTGAGACAATGCTGTGCATGGGTGACTGCTGAGGGACCATGAGGTGGTCACCAGGACAGCCCAGTGCTCGCAGGGAGTTGGACAGGCCAGGCTGGGTGCACTCACCAGGGTGGTGTTGGCTTGGATGGTGACCAGCTGTGCCCCTCTGGAGCAGCAGTCCTCTCTGCTCTGCTCCCAGCTCTTTTTGGTAGAGGAGAAGTAGTAGCACTGCCCTGCATCCCAGAGCCAGCCAACTGGGCAAAACTGGCATTGCCCTGCACACCAGAAACACAGCAGGTGGGATGGAGCAGCTGGCAGGGGCTGCCACCAGCCTCCCAGCCCAAGGGACGAGGAGAGTGACAGCAGGCAGTCAGGGCACCAACCAACCCATTGTGTTTGTATGTCTGCCCCATAGAAACCACTCTGCACTTACCCTCACTTGGGAGCCCAGTTCCAACCCCCCTGTCCCAGCGCCCTGGGAAGAAGGGCTAGTTACAGGAACGTGCTGGCATTGAGCAGGGTGGGGAGCTGCAGGCTTGGGGATGTGATACAAACAATTTCCAAAGTGCTGGGAAATCACTTAAGGTTTCAGCTGCACCAGAAGCTGATGTCAGCTGGCACAGGGGTGCTGGTGGCATCCATGATCCTGGTGCTGGTGTTGTGCCCAGGTAACACTGAGCCATCTGGGGTCATCTCTTCTAAGGGGGTCCCAGCCTTTTCAGCAGTGCTGGGGCAGCTCTCCAAGCAACACACCGGGGGACAGGCAGTAAAGGTGAAGGAATATGTAGGGACAGAGCTCAGGGAAACATCCTTGAGTATGGGCAGATCCTTCTGTTTGAAAGAAGCTGTAAGGCCCCCTCCAAACCTTATCCAGGAGCCCACCAGGCTCTCTTACCTTTGAGTGTCTGTTTCCCATAGCTGGAACTCTCCTCTATACTCCAGAGACCGTGTGTGCAGCTTGTTTGTTGTTGCACTAAATCTACAGCAGAAGAGCACAGGTGTGTCCCAGCAACTCTGGGCTCCTGCTCCCAGCAGCAGCCAGTGTCCTCTCCAACAGAACAGTCTCATGGTGGTGGGTGAGATGTCCCCTGCTTTAGGTACACCAAATGTACCAAGGTCCTTGCAGATTTTGCTGTACTTGGGAGCCCTCCATGCAACAGGCTTTTGGGGGAAGTGCTTCTGTCTTTTATTTCAGTATCAGTGCTCTTCCTCCTGCCTTTCTTTCACTGCCATGTGATGGAGTGTCTTTCCCCAAGCCCACGCTGTCACCCCAGCTTTCTTTCCCACCCACGTAGGTGGTGTCTTGCCTCACCCATTTTCCTGCTTGCCCCAGAACCCTCAATGCCCTCAGCCCCAAGCAGAAGGGCCCAGCTCCATGAGGAAGCTGCATCTCAGACTGTTAGTACACAAGTGCTATGGTGCCAGCCCTGACCCCCAGGACCACCTCTGCAGAGATCGGGGCACTGGATGCCTGGTACTTACAGTGGAAACTAAGGCTGACAAGGATGATTTGTGCCAGCAGGAGCATCAGGGAGAGGAGACCCACGCTGAGGGCTGCCCAGCACCAGGGCAGGCGCACTCGCTGCTGAGGAGCTGAGAAAAAGAATTAACATAGAGTGGGGGGCAGGGGACTTGGAGGGAGCAGTGGGGAACCTTGAGCAAGGAAATGTCTGTAAATCCCAGGTGGGATGTTAGGAGGCAGTGGGGGAGCCTGGGAAAAGTAGGGAAGAGCCCATCTGCAGCAGCTTGATTGTCCTAGAAATCATCTCCCTGCGCACAATGCATGGCGGGGAGAGCAGAGAGGTGAAAAGTCTGTGCAGTGGGCATTCCCTGCCCTTGAGCCCCTCCTGCCCCAGAGTAGGCAGTCTGAAACAAGGCTGGAGAGGAGCCGTTTGAGAGAGGACACCCAAAGGGAGGGAGTGGGGGGAGTAGGTCTGGGAGGACATTTCTGGGGAACACAAGGGGCTGCAGGAGGGCAGAGAACCCAGTGAGAGAGCTGGGGGGCTATTACCTGGTGTGGAGGGAAAGTGCAGGTCAGCGTATACGACACCTTCTTCCATTCCTTCCTTGGTCTCCTGCTCTGCAGCCCACAGGGACAGCAGCAACCCTTTCCCAGCCCAACTTTTCAGACGGGTGTGATGCAAAATGGAAAGTGTCACTTCCTGGTGGGGTCCCCAGAGGCACCACCTGGGACAAAAGTCTGGGGGGGTTGTGGGACTGCCAGACACTTGGGGCAAGGGGCAGCCCTGTTGGGGCCAGCATCCCGGCACCCCAGCAGGAGGAAACTGCACGCTCCTGGTTTTGGGGCAGCAAGCAGTGGGAATGGCCCCTGCCTCAAACATGCAGCCAGGGCTGGGCTGGCATTGTAAAGGACCTTAAAGGCCCCTCTCCAGCTCTCCTGTAGTCCTTCTGGTACTTAAAGTCTCCCCAGAACCTCCTCTTCTCCAAGTTGAACAAGTGTGACTCTCTCGATCTGATCTGCCCTAGGGACTGCAAGGGAAGACTGGGTATTCTTGAGGAACAGCAAACATTCCCATGCCCCTCTCTCCAAGGAGCAAGGCCACGGGGTATTTGCTCTTACAAGCCCCTTTTTTTTTGCATGGGACTGCAGCCGCATCTCAGCCCTGGACAATGGGGGGCTGCTCCTGCCCCAGCCTCCAGGGCTGCCGTGATGGCCCTACCTGCCGTGCTTTCAGACAGGGGAGCGGCAGAGTTCCCCGAGCCCCCGGGAGCCTGCGGGCAGACAAAGACCCCGCTCCGAGCTGGCGGCTTTCGCTGCGGGAGGATATCTCGTCCAGGAAAGACTACGTTTCCCAGCGGCTCCCCGCGGGACTGCACATGCTCCATGCGGCTCCCGGCACCCTCCGGCAGCTCCCGGTGCGGTGCCCGGTGCGGTACAGGGACATTCGGTGCAGGCCCCGGTGCGGGTCCCGATGTGACGGGCGGCGCGGCGCTGCCCGGCGCGGATCCCGGGGCGGC
>JANPWX010017263.1:0-64370 GCA_024734555.1 Trochalopteron elliotii
TATACTTTAACTTTTAGGAGTTGTTTTAAACTTTATTTTTCACAATTCCCCCCTCTCTCTATTTGATCGGGCTTTTGCCCGCATCAATTTCTGTCACTTGGTTTATAGGAGCTCACTTTCTTTTTGACTCTGAAATTGGCAATATATTTGTTCTGCTGTTTCGAGTTTAGCTTCTTCTTGAGTTTCTAATTTCATGATATGTGCCGGCCTGTTAGTATTTTGGAGACTGGCTTGGACTGTCGCTGTTACAGTACGAATAAGACAAGGGATAACACAAGGGAGGAGGAGGATAATGGCCAGTGCAGTGCCTATTATAAAGACTACTTTCTTCCACCACGCTCCTTTTAAGGACCAAAAGCTGTCCCACCAATCCATGGACGCTATTTTCCTGATTTCTTTTGAAATGTTTCGAATTACCTCACTTTTGTCATCGATTTCCAAGCAGCATTCTGAGGTGTTGAATTTTCCACAGATGCCTCCTTCATTTGCTAATAGATAATCTACAGCTAATCTAATTTGGTACACCACTGCTTTAGTTTGTGTCAACTGGTTGCTTATGTAATCTAATGCCAATGCTGTTTTATTAGAAATTATCTCTAATACTGCTTGGAGTCGAATTATACGATTTAACATGTAAATTGGTGTTCGGTACCCCCAGGACCCATCTTGTGCCCATGTTGCTGGTCCATAAGTCTTTATAATTTTCTCTGGAGTCCAGACTTCTCCTTTCCAGGTTTGCTCACTCCCCAGGTCAATTGTGGTTCTTTTCTTTCGATTGCTTTTTCTTAAGGTGTCATAAAGGGGGATACCTAGTTGTTGTCCGGATTTGCGTGGAAGAAGGAAGAAAGCCGGCTTTATGATGCCAATAGTGCAACTACCTGACCAGTCCCCGGGGAGGTGTGTGTAAGCCCGGTTCCCACAAATCCAAAATAAGTATCTTGGTGCTTTCCAAAAAGAATCTTCTATATTAAATGGGTGTTCCCAATACTTTGAAATATCTTTCATTGCCCAGAAGGGGTTAATGTTATTAAATTCATTTTTGCATTCATGTAATTGGTAGTCGGAATGGTAAACACACCAAATTCTTTTCTTAATAGCCCAATATGTCTCTGGTTTTGTAGGGACCCATTCTTCGAGGAATTCTCTCACTGTCAGATATCTCTTACAAGGCATTTTCCCCACAAATGTCTGGTACCTTTTGCCTACTCTTCTTATACACTCCTCTCCTATTACAGTCGCCTTTAAATCCCACTGTTCTTTTGGTCTTTCTTTCCCTTTTGGAGGTTCTTCCCTTAGTTGTCTCCATCTCAGAATGTCAAGTGGTGTTAAGCTACTTCCTTCCCAAGGCCATACATCAGCCATCTGAGTGTTCCCACATATCCAGCAGTTTGTCAGGTTCAACTCATGGCTAATCTTTTCCATGAGATCAACGAACAGATTCTTTTCTAGGGGTTCACTTATTTCACTTTTGTTCCACATTACTGGCTTTTCTTTTATGAGGTCAGCAACTCCATTTAAATTGTTTAGTTCTTCAAAACAAACCCATTCTCTGACAGGGCATTCCCCAACTAGGCGCCGTCTAAAGTCGGTAGCACTTTTGGCAACCCAATATTTCTTTCCATTTTCTACACAGGTGGAAAGGGTGGCTATATCCAAACAGGTAGGATCAACGTGGGTGTGAACCCTTATCAGCGACTGCAGGTTTTCCCCATCATATATGGGCTGATAGCATTTGGTGCATGCTCCTTCTGACAGCTGAACCATTAGCGCGGCCACTATCAGCTTCTCCAAGAGTCTGATACGAACCTTTCTGGTCTCGCTCAGTCTTGCCTCTTGGATTTGGTGGCCTTTATGGGGTACCTGTAAGGCTTCACTAGGTCCATTCATACCCACTCCTACTTCTTCAAATTTGGTCTTTGTTAGGTCATGCTCTGTGAGAGAACGGTAATAATTTTGATTCTTATCCATTATTAACTTTTAACAATAACACTTTAAAACCACTATAAAACTTGAAACACAAAACATAATAGAACTTTTTACAATACACCAGCAACTTGTTCACTGTAAATACTTCTTATCAGTCTTTAGTCTTATTAACCAGTCCCAGCTTTCTTTTTCAAAGTAAATTTGAGTGGGTTCGAGCTCTTGGACACAGTCCACTCAGGTAGATTGGTGGTTGCAACGGTGGGTTCCGCGTCTGGGGTATTATTTGGAGGTGAGAGGGGTCCCTTGACTCAAGTGAAGTGGGTCCAGCCCTTCTCTTGGGTTTTCACAGCTGTATGTGTGGTCAGCAGGACCTGAAAAGGACCCTCGAATTTAGGAGTTAGTGGGGTATTGGTCCATGTTTTTATGAGCACCCAGTCTCCAGGTTTTATCTGATGGAGGTCAGTGTCCAGAGGCGAGGCTTGAGGAAGATGCCCTCTTTTTCTAAGGTCTGCTAACGTGTTGCTAATTGTTCTTATATAATTTTGGGCTTCTGCCTCCCTGTCTAGGTAATCTCCAGCGCTGTAGGGAGTTAACAAGAAGGGGAGTCCAAACATCATCTCATAAGGTGATACTCTTATATCAGACCTGGGACGTACTCTGATCCGCAGAAGGGCTAGAGGCAGGCACTTGAGCCAATTCATGCCTGTCTCGGCAATTAATTTGGTTAATACATTTTTGAGGGTCTTATTCATCCTCTCAACTCTTCCTGAACTTTGGGGGTGCCATGGGGTATGAAGCCTCCACTTAATTCCTAAAGCTCGTGTAGTTTCTTGTACCACTTGCGCTGTGAAATGAGGACCTCTGTCAGAATCTATGTTGTTTACTAGACCATATCTGGGGATAATATTTTCTAGCAATATTTTTACTACCTCTTGGGCTGTTTCTTTTTTTTGTAGGGAAGGCTTCGACCCAATGGGTTAAATGATCTGCAATCACCAATAGGTGTTTGTAACCTTGTACTGCTGGCATCTCAGTAAAATCAATTTGTATGTTCTGGAAAGGCCGAAGGGCTATTGGCCTTCCTCCCAATTTGGTTTTTCTCATAACTTTTTGATTTATCTTTTGGCAAAGGGGGCATCCTTCTGTGATCATCTTAGCCAAATTATACACTCCTACACACAGATGTTCTCGTAGAAAGTGGTCACAGAGCCCCTGCGTACCCCAGTGTGTCAATGCATGTATTTCTTCTAATACTTTTCGAGCTAGCGCTTTGTTCAAAAACTTCCTCCCATCTGGGGCTAGCCATTCCCCTTGTTGCCCCTGTTGCAATTCTAGGTCTTTTATGGCTTTTAATTCTACTTGATCATAAATTGGTTTCCCTACTTCATTGTCTGGAGTGCTGTGAAGGGCAAAGATCTTCACTGCATCCCCAGGACTCTGGGCCGCTAGCTTGGCAGCTTGATCAGCAATTTGATTACCTTTTCCCTCAAAGGTATTTCCCTTCTGGTGTCCTTTTACATGCACAACTGCAATCTCTTGAGGTTTCATCAAGGATTCCAACACCAATTTAATTAGCTCTTTATGGATCAAGTTTTTCCTTTAGAATTGAGATACCCCTTTTTTCCAGATTTTGCCAAATGTATGCACTATCCCAAAGGCATACCGGGAGTCTGTGTAGATAGTTCCTTGGTCTTGTTCTAATACGTCCAATCCCCTCTTGAGGGCATAAATTTCACAACACTGGGCTGACCAGTTAGATGGTAATTTTCCTTTTTCTATGACTTTTAAATTGTCTTTGTTAGTACCTTCTACTACTGCATAACCTGAGAATCTTTTCCCTTTGTCCACTCTAGAGGATCCATCTGTGAATAACAACCTCCCATATGGCAACAGTGTGTCTTCAAGATCCTCTCTTGTTTTTGTTTGTAAATCAACAACTTCTAAACAGTTATGTTCTAGGTCTGGTGTAGGTTCTCCTAAAAGAAATTGTGCTGGATTTAAAATTTTTGATGTGGTTAGTTCTACATCCCTAGCTGTGGTTAGAATTACTTCATACCTCAGCATTCTAGAATCGGAGAGCCACTGGGCAGCTTTTTGACTTAACAGTGTAGTTGTTGCTTTCTATGTGTTTCAGGGCACTCTCATTTAAAAGCAAACCAATTGCGGCTTTCTTGGGCCAAAGGACAAGACCAGAAAGCGTCTTTTAAATCAATTACGGTAAACCAGGCATGTTCAGTATGGATTTTACTCAGCAAAGTGTACGGATTAGATACTACAGGGTAGTTGGTAATAGTTTTTTTATTTACCTCTCTTAGATCTTGCACCAATCTGAATTTGTTCTCTCCTTTTTTGACAGCTAGGATGGGTGTGTTGTGAGGGGACCTGCAGGGCTCGAGGATTCCTGCTGCAAACAAGTTTGTTATAACTGGGGCTAATCCTTCCCTCCCCACTGCTGAGAGGGGATATTGTTTAACCCTTATTGGTGGTGTTCCCTCTGGTATGTTTATTTTTATAGGGGTGATGTCTAAGTAGCCATACTTTCTTTCTTCTGCCCATACGTTTGTGTTAATCTCAGCTAGATCTTCAATGGCTAACCTCATCATTTGTACAACCATTTTTCCTTCTTTTGGAATGATTCCCACCCTCAGCTGCACTTGCAAGTCTCGTCCTAACAAGCTCTTCTCAGTGTTTGGTAGGTATATCAGATCTGTGATATATTTCCTTGAATTTCCCCTGACTTCTACACACTCAACTATAGGAGCTTTAAAGGGCTTCCCTTCTGCACCTATAACATCACATAATCTTTTTCCTATTGTCAATCCAGCAGGAAGCTGTTTAAGACTAGATTTCTCTGCCCCTGTGTCAACAAGAAATTCAATTTCTTCATAGTGGGGACCCACTTCTAGGTTTACAATGGGCTCTTCATGATATTTATTTGGGTCCCCCATTTTATAGAGCCCATGACACCCCTAATCTTCTTTATTTTCTCCTCTCAACCACTTCTCAAGGGTTTCCTGTTCTCTTACTATCCTTTCATCAAGGATGGCCTTTTTGCATTCTCTCCTGAGGTGTCCTTCTTCTCCACAGTAAAAACAGGTTCTTGTTTCTCCTGGTCTCGGGGCAGTATTCCAAGGTAACACCTCTCTCCCTCTTCTCCGTCCTAGTGGAGGTCTTGTGCTGTCTCCACTCTGAGGGTTTTTACTATCATCTTTATTGTTCACTAAGTCTTTTACACTCTCTCTTGCTACTGCTACCATAATCTTGGTTTTTGTTCTAGTTTTCTCTCCTTCTCTTCTCAAGTACACTTTCAATGCCTCTCTCGCTAATTCATTTAACTCCCTTTCTTGCCAATCTTCAAGCTTCTCTAGCTTCCTCCGGATATCTGGCCAGGATTTTGTTGTTTGTTGGTGTAACACGTAGGGTGAAATGAAAGGGGTTAGTTTGTGAAATGGGGGAATTAGGTTGTGGGGGACATGGTAGTGATGGGGAGGGCAATGGAGGGGCTGAGGAGGCAGGGGTTGGAATCATAGGGGACACCCCTATTGTGGAGCTGGCAGATGGAGGAGTTAGTAGCAGAGGGGCTGGGAAGGCAGGGGGTGGAATAGCTGGCAGAAGGAGGGGTTAGTAGCGGAGGGGCTGGGGTTGTTACTGGGGAGGAATAAAGTGGAGTGGTTGGGGGCAAAGTTGGGGGACTAATGGGTAACAGGGGAGGGCTGCTAGGTAGTATTTGTGGAAGTTGTGGGTATATTGGGGAAGGAGGAGATAGATGATCAAGGGGGTCCCACTGCTTATTTTCTTCTTTCCTCTTCTCTTTCTCATCTACTTTCTCTTTCTCCTTCAACTTACAAATTTTTGTCACCTCTTCTTTAGACGTGCTGTTCTGCCAACAAGTAGCATAGCGTATTTGCTCACTACAGGTGTTTTCCTGAGCTTTCAAATATTGATTTAACTGATCACACATCCACAAATCTGTGGTTCCACACCACGGCCACTGGTTAGATAAATTTAAAGTTGGCCAAACTTCAACACAATAATGGATCATTTTGATCCTACTTAGATCTTTAGTTTTATCATTACTTTCCCACGATTCTAACATTCGCCCTAGTGGGCTTTCTGGTGGGATGTTCTTAATCTTGTTACTTCTCTCCACTTCTCTCTTTTTTTGTCTTGCTCTTGCATCCACCCATTTTCACTCCACACTCACACTGGTACCCGTAGGTAGCCCGTAAGACTCGCCCTCAGAGCCTCGGCCACTACCCCTGCCAGTACCCACACTCAGGAGCCCCGGAAGCAGTCTGGAAGACCCGCCCTTAGGGTCTCAGCCCCTGCCCCTGCAAGCCCCGTGGTACTCGGGAATGGTCTGGTTCCTGCCCCCCACTTTTTAGGGCCCAGCCACCACCCCAGCCAATACCCTCTTGCGCCCCTGTACACCAGGCAGTCCCCGTTAGACAGCCGATATGCCCGGGCCCTGGGGGTCAGCACTGCCCACTGCCAGGACTGGGTGTACAGTGTGTAGCTCACTCACTCACCCTACTGCCAAGCTTCCTACACCAGCTGAAACTTGTTTCCCTACCTCTCATGTTCGGTCGATACACCTCTCTCTAAGTGCCTATCGACCCCTGTCACGCTGCACCCCGTGTAGGTCACCCCAGCCAGTATCCACGGGCTCTGAAAGATCAAGCACTCCTCCCGCCTTGAGTTACTCTGAACTCCCTGAACTTGCGCAGTGTGTGCCTATCCCCGACACCCGCAGACCCCCGGGCCGTGCCTCGGCCAGTGCTCTCTAACACTCCCCACACGTTGAGCTATCCTAAGCTCCCGGTACTAGTGTGGTACGTGCCTCACGCACTTGCCCTCAGCCTTCCCGCACGCTTGGGACGGCCTCGGTGGCCCACTCCCGTTGGGAGGGCCTGTCCCACAAACAGCCTCTCACGGGCCACTCACACCCTAGGTTTCCCCCGCCCACTCGGAGGGGGGCCTCTAAGCCCCTGGGAGCACTTTATTCACTCGCTTCCTCCTTTTCCCGATGGGCTCCTTTGCAGGAGTCACCACACGGTACTCAGAAGCCACACTCACTCGGGGGGGCCCAGGATGGTCCCTCCCCACACTCACTCGCCTCCCGTCACTAGGTCTTACCAAGTGCTCCTCAGCAGTGTATAGCTCTTCCCGGTGCTCCGCAGCAATGTCCCACGATGCTAGAGAGCGATGCTAGAGAGCGTGGTTTTCTTGATCCGGGGGGCCAGCATTCCCAGAGGTTCGGAGCCAGATGACGTCCACTTCTGTCCTCTTCTGTCCTCTTCTATCCTCTTCTGGGTGTGGCCACTCCCGGGTTTCGGCACCATCTGAGAAAAATTGGGCAGGAGACGATGTTTCCTCCTTTAAATGCCTTTATTAAAGTATCAGCTCTTTTAGAAGCAGGCGCCTCAGGAGGGTGGGGTGGCCTCCACCGCAGTGCTGAGAAGGAGGGGGGGCTGGACACTCTGCTGCTGCACACAGCCGAGTGGGGAATTAGCCTCCCCCCTCACGGGAGCATGCTCCCGACAATTCCAGTCCAATGTAATTTCCACTGCTGAGTCGGATGTTCAGATTGCTCTTCTGGTCACGGCGAGATCTAAAGGTCCTGGTATCAATTGGCTTGTACTCTTCAGTCTTCATGGTTATTATCCTTTTTGTTTTAAGTTGTTGTTAAAGAGTCTTAATTACTGTTTGTTTTGGAAGTTGTCCCGATTTTCCTGAGGTGTTGCATCCTGGGATCTTTAATTACCATAAGGGGTGTTAGAGTAGGAGACGGGGGGCAGGGGGGTTGAGATAGCCAGGCCGAGTAGAGAGGTGTAGGAGTCTTACGTTGCCATGGAAACGACATTCTTGCTTGACAGGTCACGATATATTACAAACATGAGTACAAAGAGTTTTTAACATCTAACTTTACAATTCTATAACTAATATAACTAATACTTTCTAAATTTATACTTTAACTTTTAGGAGTTGTTTTAAACTTTATTTTTCACACACCCAAGCCTAGCAAATACCATGGGAGTGCACTGACTCACTGGCTGCTGGCATTCGCTCCTCTCCCTCGATGGCTGGAGCCTGCAGCCAATTTGGGCACATGTGAGACAGTCCTGGTAAGTGAACCCGGGTTCCCAGAGACACCTTACACGGAGGAAGCGCCTGCCAAAACCTCCGGCTCCCAGGAGAGGCTTAGAAGGGAAGAACAGCAGCACTGCAAGGCTGAGTCAAGCTGTAATCACCGGAGCGATGTGCTGGAGGAAGCAGCGTGTTGGCACGGCCTCTGCCTCCAGCGAGGGCTAAGAACCTGCTGCCAATTAACAAGCGTTCGAGTCACCCCAAGGCAGAGTCGCCTGCCTGGCAAGACTTGGCAGAAGCCCCTTTGCTTTGCTACACCGTGAGAGCAGACAGGAGGGTAGATGAGCTTGAGGAAGCTCTAAAAAAATTCAGTGCTGCCTGCAGAAAGATCAGCAGCAATACCCTCTGAGCACCTGACACAGAGGAGCCTGACTTACAGAAATCAGTTCAGCCATTCGCAGGTGCGATCTTCGTTACATAAATAAATAGATAAATAAAAAGACATCACCACATTGTTAAAATGGCCCCTGCCTACTCAGTGCTTTGCTCCCTCACATTAATGCAGTTGTGTTTGATGAATTGAGGCAGAGAAGCCCCTTTTGACTGCAGTGCTCCCAACAGGCTGCAAAGCCACCCTTACAGTCTGGTTCTTGCCTGGCTCATGGAGCATCTCCCAGCTTTTGCATACATCCCATATACAAGAAAGTGCCCTGGGACTATCTGTTCACTGTCCCGCCCCACCCACCCTAAGGGACCCTTTTCCCATGCACCCAGAGATAGCAACACTGATCATGGGTGTACCTGGGTGGTGTTTGCCTGGAAGAGCACGTGCTGGGCTCCTGCAGTTCCCAAATGTCATAAAGTAAACCAGCTGGGCTGGTCTTCCCCTGTTTTTCTTTTTTTTTTTGCAATCCATCCATCCATCCATCCATCCATCCATCCATCCATCCATCCATCCATCCATCCATCCAATATCTGCTCTAATAAAAAAGGCAAATCAGAAAACAATGCCGTCTGTGTGTTGTAAACTGGGAGAACAGCTGCTACTTCTGGGCTAAATGGGAAGCCTTTCCTTGAAAGCCATAAAAAGCAGAGTTTCTCCTTTCAGTTGCTGCATCATATCACAAAGAATGGCTTCTGCCAGTCTTCCTGCCTTTATTCTAAATAAAACTAGGTACAATGGTGGGGAACAACACACAGAACACAACTCTGCCCCTCAGTGCTCAGCTGTGCCTTTGGAGAGCCCGGGATGCATTTGAGAAGCAGAAAAAATGTTTCCCAACAATGTCCAGCATGCAGGGGAACCCGAACATACACTGTCCCTGGTGTGTCCCTCTGAATTGTGGCATCATCTCCAAACGCAACCAGCACCATCCCCCCTGGAGACTTTCCCTGCAGATCACAGCACTGAGAGACACTGTGTCTGGTGTGCATTGCAGATCACTTTGGAATAATATCTCCATCTCAGATTGAAACAAACCTCCCTGGGTCATTGGTGGACTCAGGATATGATGATCTATGGAGGTATCACCCTTTCCCAAATGGGTTCTCATTTCTTCCTCCAGGGCCACTGCTTCAAGCAGAAGTGTGTGACAGGCTTCATCAGAAGCTAAAAGCTGCTCTAAATCTACTCTTGGGCTGCCTGGGCAGCCCAGCCTGCACACTCCCCACTGTCCCCAAACACACAGAGGCTTTGTTGAAGCATTATTCAGCTAATATTTCTTTTTCCATGACTTACAAAAGGTGCACTAATCACTGTGGGAGAGCGGGAGAGGCCAGGAAGGATTGCCACTCCTTGCACCACCACAGCTCCAACCCCTGACCCTCAAATGTGACAGTGTGTCTATCCCACCCACTGAGCTGTGCATCCACCTCTGCACCAGGGTTCGGCTGCAATCCTGGAAAGCCTTCCCAGTTAGCTAGTGTCTGTTACTCCCTCCCAGCCTGTTGCTGGATTTATTTACCTCAGTGACAGGTCTTTTGGGGACTTGCACCATCAGGCCTAGACCCCCTTTGAAACTTTATACAGATGGGAGTATGAAAAGAGCGCAGGAGCAAGAAGATATAAATAAATGGGAGATGTGTGCTCTTGGCTGAGAATAACCCTGTTTGATGGGAGAAAACTTTTGTCCTATTTTCCATTTTATCAGTGGAATAGCACTTGACAAGACCACTGCTCAGATTTTCTTTTCTTGTCATTCAGAGGAAAACATATCTGCTTTAACAGAGATAATGTGTCCTTGCAAACAGAAAACCAGCCCATACCCAAGCTGCAGCAGAGACAGCTCATCAAAGCTCCAACAAAGCTGCTGTTGTGCTGTAAGGCAGCAAAGCAAACAGCCTGCACCTGTTATCATTTGGGCTTCACATGTGCAGCACTGTGACCACCATTAACAACAACATGGGCTAAATTCTCATATCCCTGCTCTGATTTCAGCCGTGTTCCACTAACAGCCCTACTCTTTTCCATAAAGCTGCCAGGGAAATAGTCATTGTGAAAATAAAGGACTTGGAGTGGCTGCATGGCTCATCCTGACCTTGCACAGTGCATTAACCTCTTCAAGGATCCATCAGCACACAGGGATTGCATAACCAGCTCCCAATATTAGCTCCCAAAAGAGGCAAAAATGAATATCTGCTATCATAAATCATACCTTATAAACAAGCATCATTTAGCTGAGGAAAATGGGGGCTTGGGAGGCTGTCAGAATCTGGGACTTTGCTGGTGAGCTGGGAGTTCTCTTTCCCTGTTTCCCAACACAAAGAGGGCTCAGGCAGAGGGAAAGCAGAGGAGCTCCCTCTCCCCCAGCCCCAAGGACTGGCCTCTCTGGGAAGTAATATTGGGAGCACAGGGGACTTTAAGAAGAGATTAGGCGAATTTGTGGGTGGTGGGCACACAAAGATCTGGGAAGCAGGAGAGACATGGAATTTCAGGTGAAATAGAGTTGCAAAAATAATTTCCTGTCTGCTGAAACATTTTAATTGACTCCAGGATACCTTCAACAATGGCTGTCTTCCTGAGAGTGGGATACTGTGTAAAAGCATCTCCTGAAAGTATAAACAATGTTTCAGTGGGGAAGAGGAATACAGGGCAACATCCAAAAGGACCAACATCACCTAACCTGGGACATTCTCAAAAGGCAACATTTAGATGTATTGAAATAAATGCCTTTTTCCCATCTAAAATTTTGACCAACACCAGCATATTCAAACAATGCACTTTACTTTCAACAAACTGTCCCTACAGCTTTTTTTTTCCTTTTTTTTAAGGGTTTGCTCCTCAAAGACACCCATTTTCCCAGGGGAGAGGTCAGGACCAGGCAGGGCCCGGGCCTTTGGGGAGAAAGGCAGGAGCCTGGCAGCAGGCTGGGGATTGTTTTTTCCATAGCTCCCTCTAGTGTGTACAATCCAAAATGGGATTGAACACACAAGGAATTTCGTGCACTCCTAAAATGCAACCTAAAATAGATTTAATACAACAGGCACTTAAAATGTATTTCCAGAGAAGATGTTTGCTCTAGTAGAAATTCTGCCACTCTTGCACAGAAAAACAGCTACCGAGGCTGCAGGAGCAGCTGGCTGAATTTTGCGAGCTCACAGTCTGATTTCCTGTGTTTCTGAACCAAAAATTAAAAGGTCAGAAAGACTCTTCTGTAATAGCAGCTATGACCTATTTTTTACCTATTGCTTTTTCATTTATTCATATCTTCCTCAGGGCCTGATCTCCCTATTAGAATAATAGGGTTATTTTCTGAGACTAATCTAAGAAAATAAATTAAAAAGTCTAAACCTTTCATTAGATCTCAAAAAGACAGAATTTCTCGGTCAAGGAGAGCTGAGACACTCAGGAATTAATGTCCAACAAATAGCATTTATTAATTATGCATATTCATACTCACAGCCATGGACAAAGGCAGCCTCCACCAGCAGGCTCGCAGGAGGCTGCCTGCAAACTAATGTGTTAAGTAAACAGCTCCTTTATTGTTCTAAGTAGTCACATAGTAAAGGAGCTCACATTTCCAAGTAGCTGTGGAGCAAAATAATAGAAAAGCTATTAAAGTCCAGAGAAAAATTGCATTATATTGCCTAAATTAAAGCCTAAATCAGTATGGATGTAAATATTAGGGTTCCTACTTTCTTCCAATTCTGAAAACCAAGCAGAACTTGGCTAACACATAGAAATCCTTTCAATAAATGCCTCTTTTTCCCCTGGACCTCAGATGGGGCCAGGGAGGGGAGAACTTTGCCCTGAGGGAAGAGATCCTGGCACTGGATGAGGGACAAGATCAGGCTGGGTTGTGATGTCCAGGCATCTCTGCTTCTTGGCAGGTGGAAACATCTAATATTGAGCCCCATGATCAGCAACAGTCTTCCTCACACTACAGCCTATGGCAAGAAGCATCCTTGGCTTTGGGGGCCTGAGAAATGGGCTCTTCTCTGAGGTCTCATAAGAAAGTCAACCTTGAGATGTGCTCTATAAGTCCCCTCCTATCCCAACTGCATCTTCTTTCCTCCCCTGGATGCTGAGCCCTCCCTTGAGGAGCCAGACTGACCATCAGACAAAGCAAAAGAAATGAGCCACACCTCAACACTTTGGTCAACCAAATCCAAGGTGCACCCTGATTAATTATTATCAGCCCTGAGAATTAATCAGAACAATTTACCAGGACCAGAGCTATGGTGCTGCATGCAATTGCAGGGGATGCATCCAACTCCCCACACAAGGTCTGTAAAGGAAGATGAACAGTACCAGGGTCAGATGAGGACCACTGGCCTCTATCATGACCTGCTGCACACAAGCAATATATAAAATGATCAAGAGGTTGCAAAGCAGTAGAGTTCTATTATGCAGCTGACTGATGGAAGGCAGCTTTGCCACGCCTCCCTCCCACTCCCAAAAGCAGTGCTGCACCTCTCCATGCCTGGCTTTTCCTTCCAGGGAAGGCTGTAGGGCTGCACAGAATGGCCCCTGCACAGCATCCTGCAGGGGACAGAGGCCTGTAGTTATTGCACCATCCCCACAGGCACAGCAGACAGCACCCCTGCCCCAGAGGTTGGTGCCAGCTGAGATATTTCTTTAAGGGGACAGAATGAACTGACACATGAAGATTCAGAACCCACATAGCAGCAGGACCTTTTTGAAGAGCATGTCACAAGTGTTAAGGGTGGCTGAGATGATCAGATTGTCTCCACTTGGCCTCTGCACTTGGTGGGCTCCCTCCACAATTCAGCTGGTTGCACTTGCACAGAGTGTAACTTTATCTAGCAAAAGTGTCCCTCACAGAGCAGTAGCCAGCCTTCATCTGGAGACAGCAGGAACTGGAGGATCCTCTGCTCCCCTCAGTGGCTTGTTCCAGCAGTTAATCACTCTCTCTCAGAAATTTGTTCATGAACCAGAAACATAAAATTAAGGATTTCTTTCATCTTCTGCCTTGGCAACCTGTTTGGGCTGCTTGTTCTACTGACAGCAATGATTCAGTAATCTGAAAAACATTGTACTTCATGTACAGTATTAACAGCTGAGTGTACAGATACAGAGATTGCCTTTACCCTCATGGAAAGGCTGTTCTGCAGCCTGCAGAAGGTGAAGAATGACTCACCTCTACATCTTAATTTCTAGCATTGCCTCTGCAACCTTTGGTTTGGCTGTCACTTGTGTGCAGAAGTGACAGAAAAGCAGCTAGGTCAAAGGGGTGAGGATTTAGGGCATGGGCTGCCAGATTCAGCAAAGAAGAAGGAGGCAGGAGTGGACCCCACTCTCCCTTTATCACAGCTCATGGTCCATGCCTTACAAATCTTCAGCCCAAGCACTGTTGTCTTATCCACCACCCAGGTGTCATGGGAGGAAAAACTCTGCTGACAGAGTGTGTTCTGTGAGTTCCATCCTGCTCAGCAGCTGAGCACCACTGGGAAAAAATGGAGAGTCCGACATTTCAGTTCTGATCTTCTTCTCCCAATCTGACGCTGATGCAGCATTTTCTCAGCAAGGTCATAAAAAACGAATTTAAAAAAAAAAAAAAAAAGGCAGCATTGCAATGGTGTGACCAGCTGGTGGGGGAAGTGGCACCGTGTGTGTGAAAAACGAGGTTCACTTTCCTGGTAAAATTTAAAAAGTTTAATAAAAAGACAATAGGAGACAGAAATAAAGCAAAGGCTTAAAAACAGCTGGGTGCTTGGCATTTAGCCAAGAGCACACCTACTATCTTGGAGAAATTCCTTAAATACCTTTTCCATTACATCATCATGATGCATATTCATAGACTATTATGCATATTCATATTTTCCCAGGAACTGTTTAGCATAGCCACTCCTTGGGCCCACCTTTTAGAGCGTGCGTGTTTCTTGGCTGTGGTTTTATTATCACCTTCAGTTTGGGCCTTGGTCCATACTTTCTTCAGACAGCAGGTGCTGATAATTGGCATATCAATAACAGGGTCCTCATCCCGTGTTCACTGGATATTATCCTGACCAAACAGACAGTTCACTCATAACTATATCAGCTACTACTACTACCATGTCTAAGTTTTTGTTAATAGCAGAAATAAAAGTAAAGCTATTTTAACATTATACATATAGCATTCATCTTAATATTTGTGAAAAGCCAATTTTATAATATATATTTATAACTGTGTGAGTCAGCAGCACCACAGTGACCCTGCAGAGCCACCCACATACCACGGGCACGGATGGCCAGGCAGCCACAGTGCAGAATGTGCTCTGAAGGGCACCGGAGGCAGGCAGGGCATCCTTAATTATAATTTGTGTTCTCTCCCCGATGGAACTTGAGGACAAGATGGAAGGGACTGTTTGGGAAAGCTGCTGCTGCCAACCGTTCCCCCTCTGCCTGGTGTGGTGCTGGCAGTGCCTCCCTGGCACATCAAATGAGCCCCAGCAGGCAGCAATATTTTGGCAGAGCCTGGTGCATGTGGGCTCCCTGGGCAGGATCTGGCATGGCTGGACTGGGGGATCCGTGAGCAATCCCAGTATGGATGTAGCTGAAACACAGCAGTGGTACCCACGGTATGGCAGAGCAGAGGGGCACAGGGCTGTGACAAGGATTCACCATGAACACTTGAACACTGCCTGTCCTCTGTGCCCCCACTCACCCTCCCTGAGCAGTCCCAGATGTGAGGTCCCAAACGTGTCTCACTGAGGAGGGGATTAGCCCACTCACAGCTCACAAATCTTGAATGATTTCCAGAATGATGGTCACATTCCAGGCTCCTTGGCTAGGGGAAGAGCTCTCTGCCATTCCTCTTGGCAATAGCCGCCCATGTGTCACCTCTTGGCTTAGCTGCCTGCCAACAATGGTGGCACCACCCAGGCCACCTCCAGGTGTGAGTTCTCCATGTGCAAACTCAGACACTGGAGCACAGGACCTGAGGGAATCAGTTCTGTGATTCCCTCCTCATTATTTCCATACATTTGTATGGTAAGAATATATTTTTCTGTATTTTAAAAATTCAGCATATCATTACTTTTTATTCACAATTCATTACTCCCAGGAAGCACCTATAACTTTTATATATATAAATAAGCAATACACCCAGACCCGCTCATTGCATTCATCTGTCCACCCCAGCAATCAGTCCCTCTGATCTGAGGGGCTAACCCTGTGATTTTCTATTGAATCAAAATAAACACACACCCATAAAAAACCCTCAAAGGATTACAACAAATGGGGCAAAGGCAGAAGCAGTAAATGCACTTCCCAGCAGCAGCAGAGGTTATCCCACATCATCACTAAACCCCCAGCACTGGGAACTGAGGAAAGGGGATTTCCTTACACTGGCCTTCAGTCCAGCAGTGGGAGTTAATCCAGGTGTGACAGTTCTTCAGAGAACACAAAAATCCCAGTAATGACTGTAAATCTGTGGCTGGTGTCTGCAAACACCTTTGGGAAGCACAACCATGGGGCACACTGGGCACCAGGCAGTGGCACCTGGGGTCGATCTGGAGGCTTCTACCCACCAGACCCGGACATGCAGCCAGCGTGTCCAGCTGTGCTGCTGTGTTCCCAGGATCACCGGGGCCCAGCTGGGATGTGCACCACAGCCCTTTCCCTGCAGAGAGAATTTTGGCTCTTTGTGTATTTACAGACTCATAAAACTGTGAAGCTGCTCCCGGGAATGGAAGTTCCTGCCTGGCCCAGGCTGTGAGTAGTGAGCAACCACCAGCCACAGCCAGCCTGGGGTTTTGACAGGAGGGGTTTTGCCGAGTTGATGTTTGGGATGCGAGTTGGTGCTGAGGGCCCCTGCCCAGCTGCGGTTTCTCACCCAGCCAGATATTCACTTTCTGGACCCCTCTCTGTCCCCAAATCCCTGCCGTGGGGCTGACTTGGGGCCAGCTCAGCCACATGCAGAGTGCACCTGCACAACCATGGATGCTCCAGGAGGGCTGGGCCCCCTGTCCCATGTATCCGTGCCCCAGCAGCATCTCTCCAGGGCATCCCCGGTGGGTGCCGTGGCTGGGTGGGCTCTCATCCACCTCCAGACAGTCACAGCCTGTGGGGACAGGGACAAGGACTGGGCCAGGCTCATGCCCTGTCTCCCATTAGCAGGGGATTGACTTCAAAGACTGATGCTGCTGAGGGTGCTGCAGCCATTCAGACAGCTTTATTCATTAGTAATTAGGCAGGTGTTGTCTGGCATCTAGATTAATTCCACTTTTAATTATTTTGAAACTGTGAGATTTCCCAGTCATTAAAGATTATGTACGTGCTTGCTGATTCCACAGCAATTATTCTAATGTAATGATGTCTATTAATATGCTTCCCAGCTTGCCATGCCCAGAGAGGAAATTCCCAGTCTCCCCCTGTGGAGCACACATCTCCCATGAGGCATAACCCCCCTAATCACCTGCTCATGTGGCACAAAAGAACACTTTCCATGTGCATCACCTAATATTAATAACATTACAGAGCTGTTACTGTATCAACTACCAAGCTATGATAGCAAAGGGGAGAGACCCCTTACAGCCACAGCCCACCCAAAACCCAGCATCTTATTTTTGTAGCATGTTTTGAAAGGAAAAGGTCACAATATTTCTATCCCAAGTCAGGCTAAACCATTTAACTAGAAATCAAAGGTTTAATTCAGCTTGTGGATCATTTGAGCTCATTACAGATTGCCTTTACAATCTAAAGACAGCATTTAAAAGAAGAATGTAGTTTCAAAGAGGGAAAATGAAGTGTGAGCTGAGAACCTCAAAAGATAGAGCTGTTCCAAAATCTCACCTTTCCTTTGGTCTAAATATCCCCCAAACTCATCTTTTTCCCACTATAATTCTCATAATTCCCAAACCTCATGTATCGGAAAATTTGCTATTCACTGGCAAAACGAGTGTTTTGCCATTGGCCACCAACTGATACTGTGGAGCTGACAGTTATCAGAATGAGGGCTCAAGTGAGTGTTGTGCCAATACCCATTTGCATCCCTCTGTCCATGAATGCCCATCAGAAAATATATATCTTTGACATTAATCTCGCTAGCTTATATAGAGGTTTATGTCCACAACTGCTTGTGCACATCCTATCAAGTGAAAACCTTATTTGCAGTCATATGAGGGAATATACAGATTAAAATAGCTGAGGATACCAAAAGGCAGTGGTTGTATTGTCCTGAAAATGAACACTCAGCCCTCACTATAACTATTTTGATTGCTTTGGATATATATTGTTTCAACATTTCATTGCTCCCCAAACAAAAAGCGATATAACCTCTCCTGCCTGGCCTAATGTATCCTCACAGAGCTAAACTGCATGACAGCTGCTGGGTAGAGACCACGGGTAATTTGGCTGATAGATCCTCTGGAAGCTCAGAGCCAAATTCAATTTCAGGCCCAAACTCATCAGTCTGTCTCTAGAGATGGCAGAGCAGTGATATTAGCATGATGGCAACACCGTTCACACTGAGCTCAAGAAATGGATTAAATGAAATTACACTCTTCCCTGATGAGGCTGGTGGAACAGGGAGATTGCTTTAGGAAAGCCAGAATTGAATTTCATAGGTAAGAGTTCAGATGCTGTGCTATTTGTTCAGGAAGGTTTGTGCAGGCTGTGCCTCTGTGGAGACACAGCTGCCAGTGGGGCAGGAGGGACACAGTGCCAGCTGCCTCCGGAGCCTGGAGCCCACCCTCATTTGGATCACTGCTTGGTTTGGCAGTGCTCCATCCACTTTGGAGGCAGGAGATCCCACATCCCCATCCCAGCACCCCCATTCCCACTTGTGAAGGACTCTCCACTTCTCCCCTCCCAGGCACTGTCACCCCAGCAGGGTCCAGCAATAACCAAACCATCCTCAGCTACACCCAAATGCTTTGGAGACAGGGATATTTTTAGTAATGGAAAGATTTAAATTTATCCCCTGCTTGGAAAATATTTCTCCTGCAGAAGATGTCTCCGTAAGGATGACCTCTCCACCCAGAGCTGCTCTCTGTGCCTCCCTGGGAGTACTGGGCCAGCTTGGCAGCTCAGGGCTGTAGCTCAAGGTTTGCATTAGTTTGGCAGGTTTCCTCAATTACCTGATATTTCTGGCTCAAATTTGAGAGGAGATGTATCAGGTTTTCTTCTCTCCTCACTGATGTCATGAGCAGAAACAGCTGAAACAGCAATTGCACTGGTATCTGTCAAGTGTTACCCATGGCTCTGATATTTTGGATAATGTGTGAATTTTAAAAACTACACGAATAAGCCCATTAGTTCATTTTTACTCAAAAATTACATCATTGGAAGCAAATGTATTACAGCACACTAAAATGGATCATTTGCCATATAAAAAGGATGCAAAGGTCATTGACAAAAATCAGCTGAGCAGTTCACATCCAACAGCCTTTACCTACTGGGTACCCTTTAGGAAAGCTTTAGTCCCAACCTCTAAGACCCAAATATGGCCCTTTGCAAGGCCACACAGGTCTCACAGTTATCAACTTTCCAATTTTTTGGAGGGCAAAAGGAACCAAGACTTTCTCTTTAACATTAATTTTAGCACTACACGTCTCCATCTCTTCAACAGCCCTGGGCTCCACACCGACTGGCCCAGGTGGATGCTGGCAGTGTTGGAGGTGCTGACATCCCTTTCCATCCCTGGAAACTTAAGAGGCATCTCGGTGCTCCAAAGACTTTTCTTATCGTGTCTCCAGCCTTTTCAAAATTCACCAGAGGGGTTGAGAGCTACTGCTGTAGCTCCTCAGCTTCTGAAGTTTGTCTGTCCAAACACATCCCCCACTCCTCCATCCTTCCTCTCCTGCAGTAAGTTTCCTCAGCTGTCAAATTACTCCCCTCAAAAGGTAACCCCAATTGGTTTTACACCAGACTTCACTGATGGGTGCTTTTTTAGCTGCAGGGAGGCATCTCACATGACCTCTATCCCATTAGCAGCTCCTGCAGCAGCTCTCTCAGTGCACTAACAGACCTGTCTATAAAGCCAGTCAAATGCAGATCTGCTGGCAGACCCCTCCACTTCTTGCTCCCCAGGGTTCAAAAAGCCTCACAGAGGTAAGATGCCCCTGCAGGTACTAACAGGAGAATGGCAGCTCTGTCCTCACAGGGGAATCCCAGTAAATCAAGGCAAAGTCTCCCGTGGGCACCTTCATGTCAACTGTCTTGCTGCAAGCCTGGCAAACTTGTAGATCTTTTATAGCCACCAAGAAAAAAATGCCTCCATCCAAACTGTCAAAAAGTATCTTTGTGGCCAAGAAGATGCTCAGAGGGCTGGAGGACCTCTGCTCAGGAGACAGGCTGAGAGAGCTGGGGGTATCCAGCCTGGAGAAGGCTCTGGGGAGCCTTCCAGTGACTAAAGGGGCTCCAAGAGAGCTGAAGAGGGAGTCTTGAAAAGGGCAAGGAGCAATAGGACAAGGAGAAATGGCTTTAAACTGAAAGAGAGAAGATATACATAAGATATTAGGAAGAAATTCCTCTCTGTGGGGGTGGTGAAGCCCTGGCAAAGGTTGCTCTTAGAAGCTGTGGATGCCTGGAAGTGTCCAGGGCCAGGTTGGACAGGACTTGGAGCAACCTGGAGCAGTGGAAGGTGTCCCTGTCAATTTTTTTTTTTTGTCCCCAGAAGGGATACAGTGGGATGCACTGGAAGTCAGTGGCTAGGCAGCATCCTCCAGAGTCAACATAGAGGGTGGGTATCTCATAAAGGATAAAAAATAAATCATATGCATACACACGCATATATATACACACAGAGAAATAATTCCTTAATGCTGCAGACCACTAACAATCATATTTAAATTCACCAGAAACCACAGCTTGTGTTTCTGAGGGCTGCTCAGAAAAGAAGTAGAAACCTCTGCAGTAACTCCTTGTCTTGGTTTGGGAAGACAGGTATCTGCCAGGGAAAGCTGGAGTTTCCCTTAGAATGGAGAGTGTAAACTGAAAAGAATGGGCAAGGAGATCTCCTCCTTTTAATGCCTTTATTAAGATCAGCTCTAGGTGGGGGCTCGAGGGGTTGTGCACACATCTGCTGCTCCCAATGGACGACGCAGAGAAGGAGGTGATCAGCTCTGCCGCACAGTAAGGCTAGGGCTCCCTCCTCACGAGAGCCCTTGGGAAAACCCTAGGAAGACATTGGCTTGTTAGAAAGTCTAGAGTAGTCCTGTGTAGAAGGTACTTTTTAAGTTATGGTGACAAGATGGAACCCAGCTCTGATTGGTGTGAGGTTCCCTATGGTTCTGCCGACCCAGAGTGGTTATTCTTAGTCCTTGGTTTTGTGTTGGCTCGTTGTTTTTTAGGGGTTTTATGTTCGAATAGTGTCCCATGAGCACTTGAGGCTTTTTCATTTGCATGTCGGGTGGTGTCATCGGTTGCCATGCGGGGAGCGGCAGGGGCAGTTTGAGGAAAGGATACAGTTACAAAGAAAGGGGGTCTCAGGTAATTAACATTTAATAGAGAAAACATTTAGGAAAGGCATTTGCGATTACAATAACAATAGGTCTGAGCTAAACGGTATTTAACAGAAAAGCCTTACCACAGGCAAGGTAAACAGTATCCAACTGAGAAGGCACTCTACTCAACTAAATCTCAGGAACCCTGTCTCCTATTTCTTACATAAACCACCTCTTTTTTTTCCAATTATAAATTTGCAGTCAGAGGCTTTTAGGCAAAGATTTAGGGATAGGAATAGCAATTCTTTACTAGTATGTATAACAAAGCAAACAAAAACAGCAACTACAGCATTAATAACAAAAACAGTACCAAGAACCTTGAGGGCTTTGCTTCACAAAAACCCAGGGCAGTTTAGTCTTGGTGCCCCTGCAGGATCCTCAGAGCACCAAGCTGGAAACAGTGGAAAAGTCCCGGGCTGGTGGCTGTGATGGCAGGATGTCCCGGCAGGGCAAGGGGAGCTGTAGCACACTGTAGCAAGAGGAGCAGTGCCGAAGAAGCCGACGGCGGGGGCAGGGCTGGCCCAGCTCCAGCAGGGCGACAGAGGAGCTCAGAATTCCAGGGCGAGCAGATGATGGTAGATTTCCCAGGACTGGACCCCTTTGGCCACAGTGAAACTTCTCTCGCAGCAAGCAGCAACCCAGCCGTTCTCTCTCCCCGAACGCCGAAAAACAGAGTGCCCCGCTGCCTCAAGCTCTGTCCTTTACCTGCCCCAAAACTCGCGTTATCTCTCCCTCCGAGCTTTGGCCACCTCTTTGTTTTGGTCAAGTACTCTTAAGTATCCAACACTTGGTTTCCTTGGTAACTTATGGGGAAAAAATTCTTTAGAGTAAAAAAGGAACAGACCTAACCCCCAACACTCCTGAACCAGGCAAAAGCCCAAAGTGGCTTTGCTCTTGAAAGCTGTAGTTTAAATAAAAATCAGAAAAGCTGTGACTTCAAATTCACATGCTGCCAACTGCTATTTCACTCATGTCAGAATTACCATCCATTCTCAATTGCACAGCTCTCAACACATTGTCAGAAAAAGAAATAATCACATGAAAATCAGAAGTCTGTAGTTAAATTTTATTTATCAGTTCTATTGTTAAATGACACAATCAAAGTCAGTGGATTGGCCCTGTAAATCTACACAATAAGACAGCGTCTACGGTGGAAATCAGTAGAATTTGATATGGCTATGACAAAATGGTATCTTTATGTTTGTGAGAAAAATTGGGCAGGAGACAAGTTTCCTCCTTTAAATACCTTTATTAAAGTATAGCTCTTTTAGAAGCAGGCGCCTCAGGGGGGGTGGGGTGGCCTCCACCACAGTGCTGAGAAGGAGGGGGGGGCTGGACACTCTGCTGCTGCACACAGCCGAGTGGGGAATTAGCCTCCCCCCTCACGGGAGCATGCTCCCGACAATTCCAGTCCAATGTGATTTCCACTGATGAGTCGGATGTTCAGATTGCTCTTCTGGTCACGTTGAGATCCAAATTTCAGGTATTAGATGGCTTTTACATCTTAGTCTTTATTGCTGTTATTTGTTTTGTTTTAAGTGGTTGCTAAAGAGTCTTAATTACTGTTTGTTTTGGAAGTTGTCCTGATTTTCTTGAGGCGTTGCATCCTGGGATCTTTAATTACCATAAGGGGTGTTAGAGTAGGAGACGGGGGCAGGGGGGGTGAGATAGCCAGGCAGGGTGGAGAGATGTAGGAGTCTTACGTTGCCATGGAAACGACATTCTTACCTGACAGGCCATGAAGATATACTACAAAATGAGTCCAAACAGTTTCTAACATTTAACTTTACAATTCTATAACTAATATAACTAATACTTTCTAATTTTATACATTTAACTTTTAAGAGTTGTTTTTAAACCTCGTTTTTTACATTTGTACATCCCCTATCTACAATAGACAGTATACACAAAGAAAATGCAACTAGTCTCTGTAAACCATGCACACCACAGCATAAAAACAAGATGCACCTCCTGCAACAGGCCTCCAGCTTACCCACAGTTAAGTCCTGTTTACAGCAGTGCTTTTCAGTTTCAAGAGCAAATTACTTTCCCTCGTGAAAACCAAAATACAACTGAGGCATCATATTGGCAACTGCAGTTTTCATTTAAAAAAAAATTGCTGTACATTAAGTTATTCTCTTCTCAAAGCTGCTAATGCAGGCTATTGGTTTGCTGCTGCTTTGCTCTCCCCTTGCCCTTGGCAGGGTTGCTGCCCCCAGGCTGCCACACAACATCAGATGTAAAACCACTTCCAGGTAACTTAGGTGTGGAGCCATAAGATGTTTTTAAAGCCTTCTGCCTCATTTTCTGCCCCCCTGCCTTCATGGTGTATAGAGTATTACAGGTGAAAGGCAAGAGTGCAAGTGAGCCTTGTAAACATCGTGTCCCTGGGGCCACAGAGGGTCCTTCCCAGGTGTCTCCACTCAGTGCCAAGCTCAGGAGCACAGCAGGACAAATGTTCTGAATTTGCTGAATGTCTGGCCCAAGCCTTGCGGAGGTTTATATTTTTTTGCATAGAGGTTTATAGGAGCCCCTCACACCACGTGCCCCGTTTGCTTTCCCTGTGGGTCTTGGGGAGGTTGGAGGGCTGCAGGTGATCCTGCTCCATCTCTGGCTCCACACCCCGAGCCCCAGCAAAGCCTGCTCAAGAGCAAGCTGCTGATCCCCATGCACCAGACATCCTTCTCCTGCTGCGTAACTATGGCTATGAAAAAACTGGTGTGATAGATGTGATGGATAAATTCGTGTATTAGAATATTAGAAATGCAATAGATGTAGTAAATAAAATAATGTATCAAATATATTGTACTTTGTAAATCTTGGAACACTGTAAAGTAAGTCCCAGTTCCCGTAAAGGGAAGGTGTTCCTGAATATCGGGACTTGCTTTGCAATTGTAAGACAGCAGGGTGAAACTTGAATTAACAACTGAAAAGACTGGCTAAGCAGGATATGACTCGTTGATCGAATCAGACTCTGTGCACCTGGACAATCAAGTAACTGATGCCAATCTCGATGGAGAACCTGGAGATGAAGTAAAATCACCATCCAAAAAGCCGTATTCCAGGAAATTCCTTTCAAGACATACACCAGTGCTGGGAAATCTGTTCAAGGTCCATCAACGAGTGAAAGACGGCGCATGAATGTGGAAATTGGACAGAAACACAATGGACTAGCCGCTAGGCACAAATAACAGTATGAAAACCAGACCCCAAAACTCGGAAAGTGTGGACAGGGTGGGATAGCACCCTTGCTGCTGATCACCTGTTCACCCAGCATTCGATCGATGTTGCTTGTGGCTGTCTTAGATTTTTGGAAATGGAAAAATAAAAATCTTGTGCTTTTTATCCGATTGGCTGATATTCATTTATAATACTGGCTTCCGTCATTTTCAGTCCTCATCTGTCATCACTATGAAGGGCTCAAGAGCATAGGAAAAAAAAAAAAAAGCCCTGTTCTTATCTGGTGTAGCAAAGATTTACAGGAAGTAAATCCTAATTCAAGTGTAAATCTACTTCCATTGAGCAATTCTCTTCATAATATTGCTGGGATTAGAGAGTTTTATGACTTTTTAAAGACACTACACAAATATCGGCAACATCATTTCATCTGATTTATACCACCAATTATTAAGGAATGATAAATTCAGCATTATGTATTCTAATGGGCAAGAAAGACTTAAAATGAGACACTGTCACAGGATTATAATTTGGAGAAGGCTTTATGAAACAAACATGAGAATGTGCTGTAACTTTTCCAGAATGGTTAAAATCATACTGCCCTGAAAAACTCTGGAAACAGTGTCTATAATGTTGGCATTGAGTTCAGAAAAGTATGTATGTCTTTTTTTTTTTCTTTTTTTTAATGAGATAGACCAAGCTTAAAACTCTAAACAGAAGTAGGTAGAAAAAGTTTAAAATTTTAAATATTTATATAACTAGAGAAATTACTTCTATTCATTTTAAAAGCCAATATTATACATAAAACTAGTCGATAATTTTTCTAGATCTTTATTGTTCCCTTCATCTTCCACTCATTAACTTGGTAAATATCATAAGCAGTTGGTGCCCTTGAAAACACATTATTGAAATAAAATTAAGATAAAATCAAAGGGAAAAGGTTTTGTTCATATACTGTATTGTGAGAGTATGCTAAATGCTCATTATTAGGAAATGAGTTTGTTTCCCAGATAGATTTCAGCTGAGCATCATAAACATTTTCCAGCATCCCATTTTGTTCTCATAATTAATTTAAGGATTCTTTTTTTTCACTTCTTTTAAATAAATGTCCAAGCAAACATTTCTGATGAGCCAAGATGGCTCCTGTATTTCATAAATAATCCAACAAACCTAAAAAGGACAATTTAATTACACGCTAAGATTAAGTGTTTCATGTACAGTACAACATTTACTGCAAAGGCAACATTTTGACCTCTTTTTGCTTCAGACCCTTGAGAAGCATCACTTGTCATCTCTGGTTTGCAGGTTGGGTTGGGCTCTGCTTCTTTTCTGTGCCTGGCAGGGGCCCTCCACTATCGCCACCACCACTCCATGTTCCCTGTGTAGTCAGTACTGGAGATGTTCTCCCCCTGCTCCCTCAGGTGCGTCTGCTTCGCCTGCAGGATCTTCCGCTACTCCTGGTGCTCCTTCTGCCGCATGTACTGGTACCGCTGCAAAAACAGGTCTTTTGCATAATCGTACAATTCCATGTCTAAAAAATTGAGGGCCTCGATGCGCTGCTGAGTCTGCTTGTCTATCTCCACGCTGGAGGCCCTTGTGCTATTATACTGCGTGAACGGCGAGATGAAGTTCATGTTGAAAGTCTTCTCAAAGAGATACTGAGTCTTGCGCTGGAACTCGGTCAGGCCAAAGAAGGCCATCTGCTTCAGGTTCTCCTTGGCACTGTCCAGCAGAACCTTATTTCTCTGCTCCTCAGGCATGACTGACAGGTTGTAGCATCCCACCAGGCTGAGGTCAGAGATCATGCGGACCTGGCGGTTGTTGGCCATGTTGTAGGGGAAATCCATGAACTCCTGCAAGGAACAGCCCGACCAGTCGTCCCCTGTGTAGCAGCTGGGCAGCTCCTCGGTGGTCGGGGACCGGCTATCACAGACGTGCAGGGACACCTTCCATGTTGCTCCTCACTGGACATGGCGCCATTCGCTCAAGTATCGGGACACGGGGTCATGCAGGATGGTGATGTAGTAGAAATTCCTGCCAAAGGGAGAGGAAAACAGAGCGTTTAGTCCCAGCACAGAGCGCATTAATGCTCAAAATCAATACAAACAGAGATGCACTTAAGAGGCTTTCAGCAGCCCTGCTGCAGAGGCTCCTCTGCGAGTTCACCTTCACAGGGTGAAGGATGGCTGAACAAACCCTCGGGGGAGTGCAAAGGGTTGTATCTACCTGCACACACACAGAGCTGTCTCTGTTTAACAGGTGTTGTCTCTACAGAGGCCAAGGGAACCCAAGACTTCCCTCTCTGCTGGGCTGTCCACGTGGCAACAGGCTCCTGCTGGTGCTCCAACGGATGGTGGCCCCAGACCTTGGGAGAATACTTCAAGTATCTCCCAGGATGTAAGCCACAACCCAAGCAGGACACAGGTAGCTCTGGATCTTTTAATTTCCTTGTACAACAGAGCTGCACTGACAGGTTTCCACAGATAGCAAAGAGCTGCCCATGCTATGTTCCCTGATGAGCAGTTGTGGGTCTCAGCTGCATAAGCCCCAGAGCAGCATAACACCTCTGAGGAAGGCATTTCCTACAGGACCTTTCCTTTTGCAGGCCAGATAAATGGGGTGTGCCCAGATGCCCCAAACCACTTCCACCCTAACAAGGACCTTGGCAAAGCCTATGTAGATCCTGTTTTATTCTCCTGCCTTCATCTGATATGGGACTGAAATGATGAGAGAGGAGAGATAAGTGACTAACAAGAAATTAAAGGATGCATTACAGTGTTTTGTAAGAGAAAACATTTTCAAGGGAGGTGCTGGCTTTGGTTTGAAGCAACAGGATAGTAGCACACATGGGGGACATGCTGCCACAGGGAACCCATCAGGCCACCAGCTGGAAAAGCTGCAAGTTCAACCACAGAACTTGCCCAGAGTTTACTCTGAGTTGCACATTAATATCCACCATCAAACACCATGCTGTCCACCATCACAGCCTGAAGATGGACACTTCAGCTCTTTGAACCTCCACTAACATGAGCATGGCTTCGCCTGGATGATGCTGGAGGAACACCATCAGGATACCAGCCATCTGCATAAGCAAATGGAATTAAAGTAGCTCAATAAGCAAATTGTCCTGCCAGGGAAGGCCACTGCTCCAGGAGGAGGACACCAAGGAGTGTGTGCCCAGGAGCCCTGAGCCCCCAGAGTGTGATTGCCATGTCCTTGGTGCTGTGTAAGGAGGAGAAGGACATTAATTTGCTTTCTCAAGTGACATTGTGACTGGCCACCTTGAAGTCAAACTTTTGTTCCCTGTCGTTTCCTTTGGCAGAAAAGCCACTAGATGTCATTGTTTTACAGAAAATTGTCTTATAATGGACTAAAAAGTGAATCACAAGCACAAAAAGGATCCAACTGCACAGGGAAAGAAAACCTGGAGAGTCACCATTCCTCTTCCTATTTAGAGCATCCACAGTCATAAATAATTAAGTAGAAAGTACAATAAACGTGCAAAGCCAAATAAAGCCAATGAGCCCAGTACAGTGTCAGTGGCTGGAAACAACAGCACTCAGCGCTTGGAGCTGGGACACCACAATCAGCACCACCCCCATCCTCATGCTCACCTGGGGTGGTGCTGCTGCCACCCGCCTGCTCAGAGGGATTTGGTCACAGATTCACACAGGCAAAGGGAGCCAAAGTCCCCGCCATGATCCCAAGGAAGGTCCTTTTCCACAGAAGTGCCATTCAATGATTTCACTGTGAGATTTGGAGGTAAGAGGGAGCAAGAATAAAGCTCACTTTCATGAGTGAGGCACAGCTGCTAACCCCACACTGTCCCTTGCAGAGATGGGAAGAGTTTTGCTCTGTCTTATCTCAGCAGGTCTCTGGTAGCATTGGAGAACCCAACCTGGCAAAAAGGAAGGGCTTTCCATGAGCACCACCTCAACCAGCCGCTCCAATGAGCAGGAGCTGTCCCTGAATATGCTTGTGACTCAGGCTCCTTTGATGCAGCAGCAACACAGCCTTGTCAGGATCCCCAACATGGGGAAACGGAGCATCTCTGGGACAAACCCAAGCCCCTTCTTTACCTTCTGCCAGGACTCCTGAGCCTTGGATCTAGTTTATTGGGACACTGCACTAAAATAATGACAACCATATAGCACTAACCTCTACATTAACTATAGCAACTAACATACAGCAACAAACCTCTGATGACCAAGGAGGCAAAAGCAAAGCCCTGCTTACCCCAGAGCCCCTTGTACAAGCTGGCTCATGAGCAGTTCAGCTCAGGGGAGAAGGATGCAGGCACAGGGGTGCTACCAGCTGAAGAAGGCCAACCAGACTGTATGCTCCAAGGTCATCACAGGAATTGATGGGGAGTTAATGCCAGAAGGGAAACAAATCCTGAGCCAAGATTGATACAGTGAGCGTTTTATTATAGTTCAAACTCTTCAGCCACTCTCCCTTTGTGCTCTTTGGTCACAGGCGGTGACAAAGTGTCTCCCTTGGCTGCTGTTGTAAAAACAAAAGAATGAATAAAAACTCGTGTGTTGGTGGAAGAGGCCATGTTGTAACAGATCACTGTCAGCCTGGGTTGCCTCATCTGGGCAGGTATCTCCATCTGTGCCTGCCAGGGAAACGCTGCAGTTGAGGGAGACCAGGGGGGATGAGGCTGAGTAAAGATGCTCACTGGACTCTGCAGTGAGCATGGAGGTGTCTGGGCTTCCCCAGCACCCTGAGCTCAGGATGCCAGGCAGGGAAACTCATGGGATGCCCCAGGCAGGGCCCATATCCTCCCTGGCCTGAGCACAGCTTGCTGAAACAGGCTCACAGCTGTTACTTATTCCATCTTGTTATTTCCCAGATGAATCCTGCTTTCAAGAAATGAGAAGAGATAGCTTAGAGAGAGATGCTTTATCAGTTGCTGGGCCAATCTCACCAATGTTATGCATTTCCCTCCTTCTTAAGGCTGCCTATTAAAATTCCACCTAAAGAGGCACTGACCCTTTTGGGAACATCAGCTTTTGCCCCAAGCCTCTCCTCTGAATTAGAAATCATGGCAGCTCCAGGAAAGCAGCCACGCTGCTCTGCGTTCATCTGAACTGAGCTTCAGAAAGTCACAAAAGCTTTAATGCATCCTCAAGTCAGAGCCGTGCCAGAGATGAACTCGGCCATCAGCATTTTGAGCATCATTCTGCTGCAACCGAGGAAGACTTAAAGCTTTGCGATTATTTTTAGCTCTGTATATAACAGCTTGTTCTTTCTGCTGTCTTACCAAGGGGGTGTTGAGCTCCTGCCCATTCCTTGAGGTGAGTGCTTCAGAGCCCGAAACAACATGTTTACAGGTAGAGCTCTGTTATAAATGACGTAACCAAATTGATAATTAAAAGCAGATTTTATTGCGATACCAAAATCGGTCTCGGAAAGCCAAGATCAGAAACAGCGTCGAGCCCGGGGTCGACACTGGGTGAACCTAGATTTGGACTCTATCACTCCAAACCCCCCTCTGTTCACGAATTCTGCCTCTGCAGGATCTGTTTTTATACAGTTTTTCAACTAAGGCAGGGGTTTTCTCATTCTTTTTGTCGCTCTTCCTCACTTAGCATATTCATGTAGCTTTTTTTCTTGCTGCTGGTTTGACAAAAAGTTTTCCGGGAAGGGATGAATGCTTGATTCGTTTTATGGGAATCCGGTATTGGGACTCACGCCCTTGACGACGCAGATTGTCTTATCATAGATGCATATCGGGTGCTCATCACGACGCAGATTGTCTTATCATAGATGCATATCGGGTGCTCATCACCGGGGCAGTTGATCACCGGGGCAGTTGTTGGGCCCATCCCTGGAGAAGGCTCATCTTCGATGATGCCACCCTTTTCTATTGCAAATCAGTTCCTTCCCCCCCCCCCCATCGCCACCCGTGGTTTTACAATTGCAAATCAGTTTCTTCCCCATCACCACTCGTGGTTTTACAATTCTTGGAATCTTTAATTCTTAAGCATGAATTATTTTATAACATACATCACAGCTCCAACTACTGTGAATCATGCCTCCAACTTAGAGCTGCACTCACCAGAAACATGGCTTTTCTGATGAAGTTGGGTGGCCATGAAGCAGAGAAAGGGAGCTTGAGGGCAACTAACAAAGTAGGTTGACCCTGGAGGCATCAGGAATGTGAGATGATGTGACAGTGACTTGCTCCTGGTATTTGCCTGAGCACTGCTATTCCTTTGTGAAAAACAAGGTTTAAAAAAAAACCCTCTTAAAAATTAAAGTATAAAGTTAGAAGTTATTAGTTATAGAATTGTAAAGTTAAATGTTAGAAACTGTTGGTACTCATTTTGTAATATCTCTTTGTGGCCTGTCAGGCAAGAATGTCATTTCCATGGCAACGTAAGACTCCTATACCTCTCTACTCTGCCTGGCTACTTCACCCCCCCCTCCCTACTCATCGAGAACCAAACTCTAACACCCCTTATGGTAATTAAGAATCCCAGGATGCAACGCCTCAGGAAAATCGGGACAACTTCCAAAACAAACAGTAATTAAGTCTCTTTTGCAACAACTTAAAACAAAAGGAATGGCTGCAATAAAGACTGAAAAGTAGAAGCCAACTGAAGCCTGAAACTTTGATCTCGCTGTGACCAGAAAAACATTCTAAACAATCAACCACTCGGCAGAATCGTATTGGAAATGGAATTGTCGGGAGCATGCTCCCGTGAGGGGGGAGGCTAATTCCCCACTCGGCTGTGTGCAGCAGCAGAGTGTCCAGCCCCCCCCTCCTTCTCAGCACTGCGGTGGAGGCCACCCCACCCCCCCTGAGGCGCCTGCTTCTAAAAGAGCTATACTTTAATAAAGGTATTTAAAGGAGGAAACATCGTCTCCTGCCATTTTTCTCACCTTGAGGAATGTGGGGACTGAACAGTCCCACAATGTTGTTTGCTCCCCATGCTGCATCTGCTCACTTTGAATGACAATCCCGTGGTCACACAGTCCATTCCTCCCAGCCCTTTCCCCACCTCTGCCAAACACAGGGGCAGAATGAGATTCCTTTTTTTCAATCTAATAATTTTTTTTTAAGAATCCTTGCATCAAACTTCTAGTTGCAACATATAAGAAAAAAATTAAAGAAAAGAAAATTGAAGTCCAAGTAAAGAACTATGAAACCCCAGGAGATGACAACACTGAGTAAAGCCAGAGACTTCAGTCTGGAAGGGATTTGCACGTCCTCACACCACGGTGGTTAGGGGGCTCATTGTTTGCAGAACTAAAGAGCTGAGGAGGGGGTGACTAATTATGCATCAAAATGGGTCAGAATCTCCCAAAGTCAGAGCACATCTCATTCCAACCCCACTGCCCCACTGTTTAACTGCCTGTTGAGGTCAAGGGAGGCTGGAGGTCATATGCTGGCAGCTGCCATGGCTTCAGCCTGGAAACCTGAGCCTGGCTTGCTGGAACTATGAAGTAAGGACTGGAGAGGGGAGCTGAAAGTTGAACATCCACTCACCATTACATCCATTAGTGGATTAGTAGGTGAGGGACTGAGTGACCTTTTCCCATTTCTGCTGAGAAATGAGTCTGTAGCAAGAAGGGCTTTGTAGGTTACTGAGGGTGAGAAACCTACAGCCTTTGCACAGGGAGCACTGCAGCCCCAGAAACATTCCCATCTTCCCCACAGGCTGTTCCCGGAGGCAAACTAACCCAGGAAAACACAGCTTCAGCACAGGGCTGAAGAAGCAGAGCTATGATTTTCAAGGAAAGTACTGGGGCAGTCCCATTCACCATGCAAAAGTAAGGCTATACTTTAAGCTGGCTCAAACACACCTGTTTGTATCTAGGTCAAGCTCAGTCAGATGACAAGCCTGGCTAGGATGATTGGAGTCACAGACGGGGCTTGTGCAGTGAATGGGAGGCAATTTTATACAAGTGTCTTAACCTCTTTGAGTGGAGATGAGGGAGGCAAGGAAATTTGTTACATTTCCAAATCTGTGTGGGTTTTTTTCCCAGTTCATGGACTTTGTGGTACATTAACAGGGCAGTGTGAAACCAAGTTCTGCTCCAGGTTAAGATGGATATTTTGAAAGAAAAGTTCACTCTGAAGGTGCAGGGGCAAAGGGATAGACCAGATTTGTGCCACATCCAGCAGAAATGCAAATAAAACAAACCAAAACCCCGCAGCAGAGATTCTGCATATGATGCAAAGGATTAAGGATGGAGCTACTGAAAAAAGAAAAATAATCATAGGGTTGGCACTTCAGCACCAGAAACAATGCATAATCACCAGAGCCAGCGAGCAGCACAAGGACATCCATGTCCTTCTCCCCTCTGCACAAACTGCTCATGCTGATGAATAAAAATCTAGAGAGCTCGCTTATAAAAGAGTAGTCACATACTCATTCTTTTAAAAGCTGAGCAATTTGGGGTTTTTTTGAAATGGAAACTTGTTTCAGCTCATCTGACCACAGGAAGATGCTCCTATGCTGTGGCCTTGAGCACAGATGTGAGATCCCATCTCCTTCTCCTCCACTGCTCCCCAGCAACAAAGTGAAACTGTGTTGCAGGCAGTCTCCTGCACTTGTCCCTCATCCCACACCACTCAGAAAACGTCCCTGCTCAGGATTATCTGACAGCAAAGTCACAGACAATGATGGAAGGTCAGGAATGTGAACAGTGCGAGTCTCACATTCCTTGTTCTGCTCTCTTTCTGAGAGAAAACCTCCCCATGGGCTCCAAAGCTGATGATAGATTTTAATCTCTGGCAGAGGGTCTCCCAGCCGATCATTCATGGCCACCACATCTCTCTGAGAAGTCAAACGCATTTACGCCATGCCAGGCGCTGAGTGCTTTGCTCCCAGAAATTAATTCCCATCAAGAGTGTCCCATTGAGAATTTGATTTGTTAATACCACAAATTGTTCCTCCAAAAGAAATACTGCTGCTGCCTAATTTGTTGGAGTCAGGCATCTGTTTGGAGATCACTCAGAGAGAGGCAAAACGTTCATTTAATAGTGTGACTCATCCTGATTCTTAACAAACTGTCACCTAGGGACACAATCAGAAGAACGGGAGTGAGCATCCTGGTGAGAGCCTCTCCTGACTCAACCATCTCTGCTTGGAACCTCCCCCCAAAACGAGAATGCCTCTACCCTGCCAAGAGCTGCTCCTGCAGCATAACTCACAGACATGAGGCCAAAATATTTGGCAAGCTTAATGAGGCAGCGCTGGGAATCAAATGTTTGCATCCACTCCAGATTGGTCCCGGATGCTTCCCAGCAGTGATGTTGTTATGAATGCTAGGAGACCAGCTCCTTAGTGATTTCAGCTTTATTGGGAACAGTCTGGGAAGGGGGCCCGTGGGGTGTGTGCACACCACCGCTGCTCCTGATACGGCGTGGAGGAGGAGGATGTCAGCTCTGTAATCTGGCAGATCTGGGTCTTCATGGGGACTCCTGTGAGGAAAGACAGAGCTGAAGACTTGGTTGTTTAAATATTCCACCAATAAAAGTAGAAATGCAGAAAGACATCTGCCCCATTTGGGTAAGACAGTATCTGATTTCCCCAGAGGGACAGAGGGGACTAGCCCCAGTGATTGACCAACTATTAAAAGAAGGCATTTTAGAACCATGTATGTCTCCACATAATACTCCCATCCTAGCTTTAGCAATAGGGGGTGCACTACAAATAGGTCCTGGCAGAGAGTTTTCAGTGACCTCTTTACTCTGTAAACAAAGAGAGATACGGTTCCAGAGCTGAGGCAGTCTGGCCAAGGGAGAGTCAGAGAGGGGAGGCTTTGAGTCTCTGGCGCTAAGGGCTCCTCAACGTCGAAAGTGTACCCAGGTAGTCTCAAGGAGGCGAGGCGCAGGAGCCGGGTGGGGGTCTAGCCAGGTTAAAGGGCTAGACCCAAAGGTCTGACCGAGGAGTGATTGGACCTAAGCCTAAGGCAGAGAAAAGGGGTCTCTTGCATAGGCTAGTGGGAGTGAATGGAGTGAAAGTTCTGGGCCCAGGAAGAGTGTAATGTATGAGTGTTTTCCCATTCTGTTCTCAATAAAGATTATCCCTTGTTGTGACCCTATCCCTTCCCTTGAGAGCAAGAGTGCGAAAGTTGTGAGTATGAAAGATTAAGTTAAGAAAGAAAAAGGAATTATTTGAACAGTTTAAGCTAAAAATAAGATATTAAGAATAGGAGAAAGGGCTGAATAAGCTTGAGTTGTTTAATTATTGTGTTGCCTGTCAGTATTCTTCCATTTGGGTAGAGGCACCTTAGAGTTTCTTTGAAGGGCCATTAAGGAAGTATGGGGAAGTGTTATAGTAAAAAAGTAAATTCCCCAAGAAAGAGTAAGAAAAAAATCAAGAATATCCCTCTCAATAGTCCCTTGGGAAAACTACTTAACAACTGGGACAATTGGGAAGTAATGAAGGAATTAGATCAAATAAAGATGATCTACTATTGCACAAAAGTATGGCCAAAGATAAACTTACAAGGAGAGTGGCCGTGGTATGGTACGCAAGACAAGTGGCTGTCTACCCAATTACACCAATATTTGAATACTCAAAAGGACCCAGATATTGAACAGATACAGTATGTTATCTGCTGGCTAAAGTATACCTCTGAGGAGGAAAATGCAAGAGTCTGTAAACTAAAAGAGGGAAAGCGAGCTGGTGAAGTAAAAGAGGAGGAAGAAGCAAAAGAAATTAACAAAAACTGGGACACCCTTGACCACTTACCTCCTCCTCCTCCAGCTGTCATCCCTTTACCACCCCCTAACCCAGTTATACCTCCACCACCTCCCCCTCAGCTCCCTCCTTACCCTTCACCCGCTGTTCACTTACCTCCACCATCTCATGCACCCCTTATTCACCAGCAAGTTCCAGCTCTCCCACCTCCACAGCAAACAAGTAGCTTAACAACTCAAAACCTCATGCCCAAGGGCGAACTTAACCAGCCAGTCCCCACAGCCCATGATGGACCATACTGTAACACCCGGTCCAAAGCAGCTGAGGTAGAAAAGTTGTTCCCCCTCAGAGAAGTTCCCATGGGTGGGGTGCCCAGTGAAATTGGTTTTGTAAACCCTCCCTTAACTGCATCTGAAGTTAGGAACTTCAAGAAAGAATTAGGAAATTTGGTAGAAGACCCAGTAGGGATAGCAAACCAAATTGATCAATTTCTAGGCCCTAATATCTATATATGGGGAGAATTGAACTCCATCTTTAACATCTTATTTTCCCCAGAAGAGACTCGATTAATAAGGACTGCAGGAATGAGAATCTGGGAACGGGAGAACCGACCCGGGCTCCCAGGTGACCAAAAGATGCCCTTAGTAGAGCCCAATTGGAACCCTAATCAGGAGGAGGGGAGAAGGAATATGAGGGATTACAGGTCCCTGATGGTCAGAGGGATAAAATAATCAGTCCCTAGAAAAAGTAATACCAGGCTGGCTTTTGATGGCACCCAGGAAAAAGATGAGACCCCAGCAGCATGGCTTAATAGACTAAAGCGAAATTTCCAGCTTTACTCTAACATTGACCCAGATAGCCAAGAAGGCCAAATCCTCCTCAAAGTACAGTTCATAACCAAATCCTGGCCAGATATTAGATGAAAGTTAGAAAGAATAGAGGACTGGCAAGAAAAAAGTATCAATGAACTGCTGAGAGAAGCCTTAAGAGTGTACCTGAGGAGGGAGGAAGAAAAGACAAAAGCAAAAGCTAAAATGATGGTAGCTATAGCCAAAGAAAGTGTAAGAGCCAACAAGGATGGGCCAGTAGGACCACTTAGAAGGGGCAGAAGTTTTGTTAAGCCGAAAGAGGTTGGGGTTCTACCCAGTGACCGATGTTGTTATTACTGCGGGGAGAAAGGACACCTAAAGAAAAATTGTAAAAAACTTCAGTTAGATGAAGCCATAGCCCAGGAGCAAGATACTCTAGAGAATATCTTAAGAGGAGACAACTAGGGGTGTCAAGGGCTCTATGCTCTGGGGAATCTAATGAACCATCTAGAAGAGCCCTTGGTAAATTTTGAGATTGGTCCCCAGAGTGATGAGTTTGAATTCTTAGTTGACACTGGAGCAGACAAGTCGTGTGTGAATGAATTACCGGCAGGGACCACAGTTAGTAAAAAAGTCTGTAAAGTACGAGGGGCTGAAGGAAAACCATTTGAGGCCCAAGTTATAGAAGATGTAGAAATTAGAGGAAACTCAAGAGAGTGTCGGGCTGACTTCATTTATATCCCTGGGTTAGGTTGCAATTTATTAGGGCGTGATTTACAAATCAAATTAGGGGTCGGAACAATTCCAAAAGAAGGAAAAATAGTAGTGCAACTAATGGTCCTAGCAAAAGGAGATATGAATGAAATTAACCAAAACGTGTGGGCAGGAGAAGGAAGACTTGGTTGTTTAAATATTCCACCAATAAAAGTAGAAATGCAGAAAGACATCTGCCCCATTCGGGTAAGACAGTATCTGATTTCCCCAGAGGGACAGAGGGGACTAGCCCCAGTGATCGATCAACTATTAAAAGAAGGCATTTTAGAACCATGTATGTCTCCACATAATACTCCCATCCTAGCAGTAAAAGAAGCTGATGGCAGGTATCAGCTAGTACAGGATTTAAGAGAAGTTAATAAAAGAACAGTTGCGAGGCACCCGGTAGTACAGAACCCATACACCCTCTTAAGCCAGGTACCTAAAGAGCATGCATGGTTCTCTGTTATTGATTTAAAAGATGCCTTCTGGGCGTGTCCCCTAGCTGAGGAGTGTCAGAACTGGTTTGCTTTTGAATGGGAGGATGTTGAGACGAAAAGAAAACAGCAGCTAAGATGGACACGTCTTCCCCAGGGGTTTACAGAATCCCCGAATCTCTTTGGACAAGCTCTGGAATTTTCAGTACAAATTTTACAATATGTTGATGATTTGCTGGTATCAGGAGAAGAACAGGATAAAGTTAGAAGTTCCAGCATTCAGCTCCTAAATTCCTTAGGGGAAAGAGGTCTAAAATATCTCAAAAGAAACTGCAATTTGTAGAATCAGAAGTAACATATTTAGGGCATATAATTGGCCAAGGGTACAAAAAGTTAAACCCCAAAAGAGTTCCAGGAATTCTGTCCATCCCTGCCCCAAAGACCAAAAGAGATATTAGAAAATTATTAGGCTTGTTTGGGTATTGTAAATTATGGCTGGATCAGTATACAAAAAGTGTCAAATTTCTATATGACAAATTAGTAGACTCAGAATCTATAACCTGGACCTCAAATGACGAAGAACAACTCCAACATTTAAAAACTAAATTATCCTCTGCCCCTGTACTAAGCCTACCAGACCTTAAGAAAGGTTTTGATTTATTTGTGAACATGGAAGAGGGGATAGCTTATGGAGTCCTTACACAGGATTGGGGAGGATGCAGGAAGCTGGTTGCATACCTCTCCAAGTTACTAGATCCAGTGGCCAGAGGGTGGCCAGCCTGTGTACAGGTGATAGTGGCCACAGCCACCCTAATAGAAGACACAGAGAAACTTACCTTGAGGGGAAGGATCCGGGTTCATACCCCACACGATGTTGTATTAAGTCAGAAGGCCCTGCAGTGGCTAACCGACTCCCGAATACTTAAATACAAAGTAATCCTAATAAGTACTGAAGGCCTCAAATTAGTTACCTCAAAATGTTTAAATCCAGCTCAGTTCCTTATAGGAGAGCCGCTAACAGACCTAGAGCACAACTGCTTAGAGGTTATTGAGATGCAGACTAAGGTGAGAGAAGATTTAGAGGATGAGCCCCTCCCATATGGAAGAGTCTTATTTACAGATGGGTCATCACGAGTAGTAGCTGGTAAACGAGCCTCAGGGTATGCGATCATAGATGGGCAAAACATGCAAGTTGAGGAAAAGGGGAAGCTACCCTCAAATTGGTCTGCCCAGTGCTGTGAGATCTATGCACTAAAGAGAGGGTTAGATTTACTAGAAAAAGATAAAGGAACCATCTATACTGACTCCCGGTACGCATTCAGTATTGCCCATACATTCGGAAAAATATGGGAAGAATGGGGGTACCTGAACTCTAAGGGCAAGAACTTAATACATGAGGAGCTAATAAAATTAGTACTAAAGTCTCTAAGGAAGCCAATAGAGATAGCCATAGTTCATATAAAAGGACATCATAAAGGAGACACCCTTGAAATAAAGGGAAACCGACTGGCTGATCAAGTAGCAAAAGAAGCAGCCCTAGAACAAGAAGGTCCGGTCAGAAGTTAGGATAGAGGAAACACTTAGTCAAGAAAGAAAAGAAGATAAACTTGTTTTTGACGAGAAAGAATTAAGGGAGTAGAAAGAATGGGAGGACAACAGAAAGAAAGCAGAGAATGGTGGACCCCTGACGGGCGAAGGATTTTGAATAAGGCTCTAGCCTGAAAAGTGATAACAGACTTACACGAGTTGACCCATTGGGGAATACAGGGCCTGTGTGACCACTTTTTAAGGAACCATATAGGGGTATATAACATAGCAAAGGCAGTTACCCAGGGATGTTTGACCTGCCAACGAATTAATCAGAAAGCAATGAGAAAAGTACCATCTGGAGGAAGAGAGTTGGCCCTGCGGCCATTCCAGAATACGCAGATAGACTTTACAGAAATGCCCCCTGTTCAAGGATATAAACATTTATTAGTAATCGTGGATCACCTCACCCATTGGGTGGAGGTGTTCCCAACCAAAAGAGAGACAGCACAAGTAGTCACAAAAGCAATCCTGGAAAACATCATTCCCCGATATGGGTTAATAAATAATATTGATTCTGACCGGGGTCCACACTTTACTGCCCAAGTATTACAACAAGTCATTGAAGCCCTGGGGATGAAATGGAGGTTGCATACCCCCTGGCATCCCCAGAGCTCAGGAAGAGTAGAAAGAATGAATAAAAACATCAAAAACGTGTTAACCAAATTTGTTGCAGAGACCCAGATGAATTGGCTTAGGTGCCCACCCTTGGCACTGTTGTGAATTAGAACAAGGCCCCGATCAGATATGAGTCTCACCTTATGAGATGATGTTTGGACTCCCCTTCTTAATGACCCCGTATAGTATGGGAATTTACCCAGAGGGAGAGGCAGCCACCCAAAAATACCTAAAAGCCATAGGGAGTATGTTAGAAGATCTCAGAAAAAAAGGCTATCTTCCCCAGACCTCTCCCTTAGATGCTAAAATACATAACATCAATCCAGGAGACTGGGTGTTAGTTAAATTATAAAGTACTGCACCTTTAACTTCTAAGTTTGAAGGCCCTTTTCAGGTCCTACTCACCACCAATACCGCTGTACGGACCCAAGAAAAAGGGTGGACACATATAACCCAGATTAAAGGACCTGTACCACCTCCCACTAAAGAGTCAGAACCAAACACATCCCCTACTGAGTCTTCTAATAAATGGACTGTGACCAGGCACTCCGACGATCTAAAGCTAACCCTCCGAAGAAAACCTAAAAACTGTTAGAAACTGTTAAAAAAACCCAAACCTGTTAAAAACTGTAGTGAACGTGTGTTAAAAAGTTAAAATACCCTCCCTTCTGTTTCTTCCACTTGATTAGCTCTGATCTTGGTGTAAATCAATCTCCTATAGAACACCCCCTAAGTAAAAGTAAATTAGTAAAAGAAAAAGCAGAAAGTGTTGGCACTAAGAGAGTAAAGAACCCGGTACTGAAATCAATGGGCTCTCCTGTAAGAGAAAAGCAGGACCAGGAGGCAAGGCTGGGTGAGTCTACATTCCAACTAAAACCAGCCACTCCAATCACTAAGTGCAACCCAGTGGTTGTAGAGCACAGGGGAATGCCTCATACCAGACTCCTGGGAATGCTCTTACTAATCCTGCGTGTCAACAACACGCTAAAAAGTCAGGAGAGCCCATGTACTAAATGCTACTACCCCCTTTACAAGGGAGAAGAAACCAGATCTCTGATACAGGTACATACTAATCTCAACTTGAACTGAGTCAACCTCTCTCTGTTAGCAACCTGTCAAGAAGACGGGAAGACTTATTGGATTTCATGAAACATAGCCACTTATCAGCAATGATTGCTCAGGGAGTGTCCTATAGGAGAAACTTGACTTTGTTTTGAACATAAGTTTAATCAAGAAAATACAACAGACTTAGTAAAAGAAAAAGAAATAACAACATCAATGAATGAGAAAGAAGGCCTAGAGGTACCTCATAAAAAGAACTTGTTCATAGATTTAGTAGAAAAGATCAGTAAAGAATTAAACTTGACCAATTTCTGGATCTGTGGGAGCACCCAAATGGCCAAAGCCTGGCCTTGGGAAGGGATTAGCTTAAAGCCAATAGAAATCTTGAAATGGATATAAACAAGACAAAAAGTACCAACTATTGGACAGAGGAGAAAAGAACAGTGGGAATTAAAGTCTAAAATAATTGGAGAAGAGTGCATATCTAGAAAAGGGAAAATGTATAAAACTCCAGTAGGAGAAATGTCTTGTAAAAGATACTTAAAGGTAAAATATCCTGTTGCTAGGTGGATCCCTAAAGAACCCAACAAATACTGGTCCACTGAGAAAAGAGAAACTGAGTGTGTCCACCAGGAAAGATATGGATGACATGAGTGTGCCGGAAAGGGAATAAATCCATTCTGGGGAATTAAAGAAATATCCAAGTACTGGGAGTTTCCAATGACTATCAGTGACGTTCCTTGGGAAGCCCCAGAAAACCTGTTTTGGATATGTGGAAATATTGCTTACACTAAATTGCCAGGAGATTGGACCAGCAGTTGCACTATTGGGATAATTAAACCATCATTTTTCCTACTCCCAAAAGAGTCTGGATTGAACCTAGGGGTCCCAATATATGATGATTTGGATAAATCTGGCCCACAAAAAAGAAGCTTAATTAAAATTGGAGGAACGCAAACATGGAAAAACAAAGAATGGACCCCCCAAGAGATAATTCGCACTTATGGGCCAGCGACTTGGGCTCAAGATGGGTCCTGGGGATACCGGACGCTAATTTATATGTTAAATTGGATTATAAGGTTACAGGCAGTACTCGAGATGGTGTCAAACCAAACTTCCCTAGCTTTAGACAACATAAGTGGCCAACTATCCCAAACTAGGACTGTGGTATATCAGATCAGACTAGCAGTAGGTTATTTATTAGCTAATGAAGGGGGTATATGTGGGAAGTTCAACTCATCTAAATGCTGCCTAGAAATAGACAACCAAAGTGACGTCATTAAAAATATCTCAAAAGACATCCAGAAGCTGGCCTATGCTGGAACACAGAAATGGACCCCTATGTTCGATACCAGCTGGTGGGACAATTTCTGGTCATTAAACGGAAGTTGGTGGAAAAAAATAGCCTTTTTTGCTGTGTGTACAATTGCTAGTTTAATCCTGCTACCCTGTATGCTCCCCTGTATAATCCAAATTGTAACATCTGCTGTACAAGCGAGTAATAAAGAAGTAAGAAAAATCATGATAATGAGTGATCAAGAACATCAAGATGCCAAACAGATTTACAACCAATATCAGAAATTAAAGAAATTGTACTTTCAAGAAGAAGTAATTGCTAATTGATGTGAGCTTGAGCTCGATCAAAGAATTAGAGGGGGGAACTGTAGAGAATAAATTGTTAGAAAGTTGATACAAAGTTCCAATGTTTTAAGTTAATGAGGATAATGAGTTGTTGGTTGAATGAGTTGTTGTGTAAATTCCCTTACCGTCGGGTATGGCCCCTGCTACTCCCCTCTCCTCCAAGATAGTGAACCACCCGAGACCATGAGGAGGAGGATGACATCACCTAGTATGCAAATGTCAGATTCCCATGGGACTTAGGGGAGAGGGAATTCGTCTAGTGGAGACCCCTAAAAACAATGAGCCACAACCCTTGTGCAGGTAAAGAGCTGAAGTAACACTTCTAACCAGAAAGGACATCGGACGACATCAAAGCTCTAGTCGGGATCCCTCGCCTTTGTCACCCTAACCAAAGTGAGCCAGGAGTGACATGGGGACCCTGAACCTGAAACCAGCAGGCATCTTCTTGGGGGCTCCTGTGAGGAAGGAAGACCCAGATCTGCCAGAGGACAGAGCTGACATCCTCCTCTTCCACGCCGTATCGGGAGCAGCAGTGGTGTGCACACACCCTACGGGCCCCCTTCCCAGACTGTTCCTAATAAAGCTGAAATCACTAAGGAGCTGGTCTCCTAGCATTCATAACAATGTGGATGGCAATGGCAGCAGTGGAGATGCCTTCATTGCCCATGGGCTTCCCACAGTGCTGCTCTGCTCCAAGGCCTCCCAGACCCACAGACAGCAGCAGCAAATCCATCTTGAAGTGGGAGAGGAGCAAGGGGGGCTGTCGAGTTCCCTGTGAGCTGCAGGGAGAAGATCTCATGCCCAGAATTCTATGCCAGGACCTCCCCTGCCACTGTCACAGCTCTTGCAAGGAGGCAACCATGGAGCAGGGGTATTGGAACAGGGCTGCTCCCCTTCTCTCCTCTCCCCAAAGACCTCAGTGCAGCTCCTGCCCAGCTGGACCCTGGGCTGGCTACTACTTGTTCCTACAAGACCTCTCTTTATTCAGTCATTTAAATGAAACTAAACTTCCAGGTCCACCTCATCCAAAATTCAAAGTACAGTAAAATCTAGATGAACAAATCCCTTCTTCATTAAAGAAGTGATGGATAAAGATTGTGGGGAGGGAGAGAAGGAGGAACAAACACCCCTTTCCTCTGCAGCAGCCTGCAAGACTACCTGGACTATATTCCTTTACTCTGGGTCGCAAGGTGGCAGAAGCAAATAATGCATCAGCTCTGAAAAAGAGCCTGGAAGGAAAGGAGCTAAGTATTTCAGGACTGCGAATTAAAGCTGTTAGCAAATGCAAATTTACATTTCCTCTAAGTAATCATTATGTTTTCACTTCTATCAGCACCCAATCAATCAGAGATGTTTTGTCTAGAAACACTAATGGTGAGGGCAGGAAGCCAGCAGCCTACCCACAGCAACGGCAGCAGGAGAGAAGTACCAGAGGAACCCATAAAAAGGAGCTGAATTTTTCAAGAACAGCAATTACACCAGACCATCATTGCTTGTGAAATTACCAAATACGAAAGATCTGCAGAAAAAAAACATTTCAGGCACAGAGGAAGGCAGCGATTTAGCAGGTCAAGGTACACATTCATATATGTGCAGGCATGGCATATGCAAATAAAGATAATGAAAATAAGGCTTTAAGTAAGTAAAAAATATGCAGCCTCACACACACACATGCTCCCAGCTACCCTCACGCACAAAAATAATTGTCCACAGTGTTGCCTGCGGAGAGGAGAGCAGCCCTGCAGATCTGCCAGAGTAGTATTAATTTCATAATTGCCTGTATTATTAAGATCTCTGCAGGATGCCCCTTCTCACAACCAATTCAGCAAGAATAGTGGCCTTTAAGTTGTTTTTTTTCAGTAGTGCATAAAAAAAGAAGCAAGTTTCTGTTTTCAGACTCAGCAAACAGAAGAGTGACAGCTGCTGGTGCCAGTCCCCAGTCCTCTGCCTCCACCCTGGAGTGTGGCATGGCAAAGGGTGGCACTGCTGGGCAGAGGGGCCCAGACCCATCCCACCCACCTGACCTGGGTAAAGGACTGAACTGCCCTTTGGAGACACCCAGCTTCCATCATAGCCTATCTAGAGCAGTAAAGCTTCCCACCTCATGAGCTTAATTATATGACAGAGGTATCAGGACAGAGGGCAGCTGTGGTGCTGAGCTCCCAGGCTGGACATGGAAGGTAAAACCCAAGGAAAGGAGAGAGAAGGTGACAGGAGGATCAGTGTGTGCCATGCTTCCATCGTGCTGGATGACAATCTGCAGTACAGGTGACACTGGATTTGTGAGGTCTTGGCAGCATACAAGGCCTTGACTTTGGAAAGTGCCTTTCTTGCCTAGGGCAATTATCCCCTAATAAAGAGGAGGCAGAGCTGAATTTTGCTCTTAATACACACTAAGAAAACTCAAGGTCTGAGTGATGTCTTTTAAAAACATTGAGCTCTGACACCCACAGAGTGCCAGGAACACCTTCCCACTCCCAGTGTGAGGGGCTGTCCCTGTCCCCTGGAGCTCCTGGAGCCACATCACACACATCTTCCAGCCATAGTACAGCATGGCCCTGATCACAGAGCTCTTAAGGATTCATTAAAAAGCATGGCAGATATCCCGAAGCAAAAAGGAGGCCACTGTAACAGAGCTGGTGAATAACCACAGGATGCTGCTATAAATCAGATCTTTACAACAGTATTTACCCCATCTAAATGCCGCTGCAGGAATTAGTTTCAACGTGTAACTGATATGTCTGCGGTGGCAAAGATCGAAGTTTGCAAAGCCTACACTCCATAAGCAGTGGTTTACAGAGATGGAATAGTGGCAGTTTTTCATTTTCCAGAGTCCACTCACCCTTCCAAGAATCTTAATGCCTCATTGATTCATAACACAGTACATAAATATTTCATTTTTTCTTGCACATAGTGATATATTATGGAGACAATCTATTTTGCCACTGAAAAGTTTGCTTAGTAGAGAAATTTGGAGTTTTGACATTCAGGAAATTACAGTCATCTGTAAAATGTGATTGATATGCCAAGGGTAACATTTTCATTGCACTTATGGAGCCAGAATAACTATGCTAAAATATTTATTATATTCTAAAAAAAAATCCAACTTCTTGTTTATAAAAAGCATATATTTAGCAATAAAAAAGCTTTATCCTTACATCCATATATATTTTACCTATGTCTTAAATGTGCAAAGCCACATACTCTCTGAAAAGATGAAATATTTTTAATAATCTAATAAAACCAATATTTCAGACAGGCTCTATGTGTGCAAGCAGAGGGCATGAGCTGACACGTGGCTGCACAGAGCTGCACAAAAGCAGAGAAATGAGATATGGGCTGCCACAGCAAACCTGCCCAAGGTCCCCCAGGGCTGTGGACACTCATCCTGCCAGCCACCAGCTGATCTCCATGGGAAGGAGGAGATCACTGAACCTGGTGTGCTTCATTTGCAAGTTCTGTGGCTGATACGATCCAGGAGGAAGCAGGCGCGGAGGGCTCTGGTCTCAGCTTGGCATGCACACTTGTCTTCTTTATGAACACATCAATGTATATTTAGAAGTTGTGATCTATCCTATATCCTGAGCACTCATTGAAAATTTGTAATTGCCACCTGAACACCCCTCCCAACTCCTTTGCATATGAAAGTAGCTACTACTGAACATCCCTGCCTCAGCACTGGAGAAACCTTGGAGCTCACAAGAAAAAGATCATATGATCAGCCTTAAGAGCTCTGCATCTCCCACAATGGGAAATGAACTCCAGAGAGGTATTTATAAAATCATTTGTAACTATATCAGAGCTCAATCAATTCTCTTCAATAATACATAAAAGGAGGAGGTTTGGCTCACACAAAAGAACATAATTCTTTCACAAGCCATTTACAGATAATCTTCCATACGCCAGTTAATACATCCCACGATAGGTTACACAAAAGTGCTTTTAATAACTGAACGAAGGATATAGAGCACATAAAAAAGGCACATTAGTGCAACTTGTATTTTGCTTATAACTATTGCACATACAGAAATCCAAGGAAAATTCTTCCCAGTCTTTCTAAAATTTTGTCAAAAGCAAGCATCTATTGAAAACATCTATGCAATGAATTAATGAACTGATACTAATATAATTCTCAGCCTGCTGCCAAAAGAGGGATAGAGGAACAGACAGTGTATTTACAGCTGCAACTTCTACAGTTTTAATTTCAGCTCTCATTGATTCCATTGAGCACCATGAGACTGTATAATGAAGAAATCTGTATCAATTGAAAATACCAAGTGTGCTCCTGCCCCACTAGAGCACTACTGTAATATCATGCAATGGAAGGGGATTCTCATTTAATTGAATTGGAAATGAAACACATATTAGCTAAGAAAACTTAATCAGTGCAATAATATTAAAATGGGCCACTCAGACAAACTATACTGATTAAGTCACTTGCAAACATTTCCGTAATCATCACTGAGACCTGTGGCGTTAATGATTTAAACTCACTTTTCTACTTCAGAGAACAAAACTGCAGTTTCATAGCAGACAATTAGAATACTTTAAGCCCTCTCTCACACACTATAATACAGGCTCCTGGCAGAGGCACAGGGCCTCATTCTGCAAGGATACATCTTGAGCTCTGACGTACAAGGTCTGCATGGATGCTGGGATGTTTGATTTAAGATGGGAGACAGCCCTGAAAGCACCTGGCTGGCTGGGAAGTGTTTCTGAGGTACTGGCTGTGGTTTCTCTGCAGACTTCATCTTTAATCCTGACTTGTTACTGATGGCACACTCCAATGCACCGCAACACTCTGAGCTCCAAATGGCTCCAAGCAGACCAGGATTTTAAAACTTGTATTCACACACAGTTGACATAACTGGATTTAAAATTTTCATGGAACAGCAGAGTACATTTCTAGTAAAATTCCATGGATGCATTTGTTGTGTCAAAGCTCAGCTGGGAGGGGTTTTACATCAGCTAAGCAAGCAAGACTAAGTAAACATTACAGGATGAGCAGAACATCTTGTTTCCCATGTCTGCTAGTTCCACCCCAAACATTTAGTAAAAGTATATCTTAGTCTGAATTAGTGAGGACAATGCCCTTAGAATGCCATGTTAATAGAAAATGTCACTTTAGCCTCTCATACAACCCTGAATAAACCCAGGGATGTGTCCATTGTGTTGTGCCCAGAACTATCCACACAATCCAAGCTCATGATGTGCCTGGAAACTGGAGACTGAACTGGCAAAACCTCATCAGATGCTTTCCTGGCGGTCAGTAACAGCACATTCAGCACTGATATCAGCTCAGACACATTGCATTTTTCTGGATTTCAGATGCTCCCTATATTTTTAATTAATTTGTAGTGTTAAGACATTCAAAATCCTACTTGCAGACAGTCAAAAGCAAATTCAATTTTTCCATCTTTTCAGTGCCATGAAGCAAACTCCAGTCAAAGTGGCAGCTGAACTGAGGCCACCACAGAGAGGCAACAACCTGAGCTGGGCAACGAGAGGAGCCCAGCTCCCCTCTGTGCCAGCTGAAGGACTGGCACTGCTGTGCAAAAAGCACCCAATTCCACTGCCCATGAACAGTGCTACTTGCTTCGCCTTTTGCTCTGGTTTTCTCACTGTGAGGGTATCACAAGCTTGGGTCAAGATCTGACCTTTCTTTGAGAAGCTTCTCACTACAGTTCTTGAGCCCTGAGCTCCCAGCCCTCACCACCCACAGCCAAACAAGCAGGCAGCCCTTCGAACCCTCAGCTGGGAAGCCTTGATTAGGCTAGCTGAGAAACCCTTAAAACAAAACTGATTTCCGCTGAAGCCAAAGATAACCTACCCCTGCCAAAAGGGATATGATAAACCTGGTATGATAAACCTAAAGCAAAATAAACCACATGACATGTAGGGTTATTCACTAAGGTCACAGCTCCTTCCAAAAGGATCTGCCATTTCTCCCACTCCCCTAACCTTGTCCTCAAAACATGAAAGAAAAAAAGGAAAAAAACAAAAACAAAAACAAAAAAGGCAAGAAGCAAAACTCTTTTATGAGCAGCAAGAGATGGTTCAAAACAGTTTTGTTCCTATCTGTATCTCTTGAAAGATTTTCAGAAGACAGTTCTACTCCTCCATGGATTATTCTGGCTAAAAATGTGTGTGACATTTTAATTATCAAGTACAAATATTACTGCAAGTAAGCAATGAAACAAATGGTGTCCTGAATTTTACAGTACAGCCACATTTTCCAGCTCAAATTTACAGTTCACCAATCATCGTCTTTAAGTTCTGTCTATTGCATCTCCCCTACCCATCTGAAACACCACAACCCTCCAATGCTGAGAGAGCAGCTTTGGGAAAATTGGGAAATTTTGGGAAATTCAGCCCAAGCTGTCCTCCTCCAAGCAAATGTTTCCAATGAGGAAACAAAGTGGAGCACAACTCTGTACCATCCCAAAAGCATGGCAGGTAAGAAGTGGGAGAGCACTGAGGAACTGCCCTACTCAAGGGAGCAAAGAGGTGATCCTGATACCTCCATCTCCATGAAGGACCTGATTTGTTTATCTCATCCTCTTCCTCAGTGAACTCCACTCATATCAGTTATAAGTCCTGAGATTTCCTTCTCTACCCATCTGGTGTACTCAGCAGTCCCCTTAGAGGGTGCCCCCAAGGGGAAGGGACAGGATGAAATGAGTGTCCCTTCAGGATCCACCAATGTCAAGTCCCGCATCACCGGGGAACAACAGAGTAGCAAAGCCAGAAGCTTTTCCATTAATTGTTGGTCTACCATCCTTCCAAAAAACCCTCAATGCTTAAGATCAGAGTTGCAGTTTCACATGTTTATTTTCCCCCTCTTACAAAACATGAAATATAATTGAAGACACAGGAGCCACACGTGTGGATGGGGACAAGGAGGACCTGGGGATATTCATCTGCTGGATTGACAGCACCATGGCAAATGTGGTCCTTGCTTCAAGGAGCTTTATTATCCAGTTCAGACAACACACTAGGAGAGCATGTGAGTCCAGTGACTCCTGGGGAACAGATGAACTAGCATCCCCAGATTCAAGCAGCAAACACAGAGTTTTCAGCTGTCCCTCTTAGCTGTGTGTGGCCAGGCCGAGGAGCACACGATGCCCTCATTGAACAGGCTCTTGATTTAGCAGGCTGTGGCCAAACTAAATCCTGGAAAGCTTTCCTGATACTCTACTCCATTCATCTCCACTAAAGGGGAGCTGCTGCCAGGGCTTATGGCATCAGTGCTGCAATTATGACAAGGAAATATTTTCTGGGAAGGTGTCCCAGAAAGTAATACACTGAACATTTCCTCTCACCATTTGCAGTACTGAGCAATAACTCCTCTCACCATCAGCATCAGCTTCGAGCCAGGTCTCCAAGGAAGGGCACTCCTCCTGTCATGCCCCTGTGCTAGCACAGGGCTGGGACCACCAGCTCTGCTCTCACCATTTCGCTTGTGCAGACACCCCTGGGACGTGGAAGTACTCCTGCAAGGATCAGACAAAGGGAGATGCTGCACAGGACAAGGCATGGATCTTTTGGACCCCAGACTTTTTCCATTTTGCTTTCAAATAAAGCAAAGCTTTGGAGGTGGAGGTGCCAACACCAGCTTTGCAGACATGTCATGGGTTGAAACAGTATCTCCCTGCTAGGACCTTACAATTCTATAGAAAGGACAAGGACCTATGGGGGGGGGGCAGGTTTTGGGTTGACATGCAGTTCTGACCACTCAGAGAACAGAATGCGACTTTTGGTAATACCCATATAAAAGCTGAAGCTGGGTTGGAGACTCTCTTTCTCCCCTGTCCGGCGAGCAGGTAACACGTGGGCTGGCTGAGGAGAGCCCGGCTTAGGCCCTGGCTGCCCTCAGGGTGGCCGGGGCCGGCCGGGACTCCGGGAGGCGCTGCCCGCAGAGGAGGCAGGGCCGGCCGCGTGTCTGGGCTGCGGCGGGGATCGGGGCGGATCGTGGCAGGACCGTGTCCCGGGCTCTGGCGGCCGGCACCCCTGGCCCGAGGACAGGATGGAATCTCTCCCTCCCCCACTCTACGCTGGGCCTTACAGAGCAGCTGCCAGCGGCTGGCGCCATCAAATCGAGGGATGGAAGACAAGGTATCCATCAGTCTTCACCCCCCCGGCATGGCTTTGGAACATTTGCAGCTGCCGCAGCAGAGATCACCTGACCACCGCAGGCCTGGGCAAGTTTTAACTCTTTCCTGACACAGATTGGGACTTTAAACCCTAACCCTTCTCGGAGATGAGAGAAAAGGCCAAATTGGTGACATGTAAAGGGACAATATGGAGATCTCAAAGTCAGTAAAGGAAAAGTGACTTTTTTAAGTGATAGAGATGACGAGTTGCCTTGGTTCTAGGCTGAAAATATTCTTTGGATTTTGGTAACAGAATAATCTTTTAAATAATGGACAATATAAATTGGGGAGATGATTTGTAGATTTGAGCAAAGGTATCTATGATGAACTGAGTAAATATTTTTGTGCCCCCATAAGAGGTTGAACAGAGAGAGATGAGAAGCCCTCTGCCAGTGAAGAAGTGAGAAGACTATCTCTGTTCCCTGAGTTGAAAAAGATCCTTTGTTTTTTGAAGCAGTTCATTTTTAAAAGGTACTGTTATAAATGGAATCACAAAATCGGATTAATATAAAAACAATTTATTAGAAGAAAACCGATCCCAATCACTAACAAAGAGAGAAACCACAATAAGGACGGACAGCGCAGCGCTGGGTGGACAGGGATCTGTAACCTAAGGTACAGATTTCCCAAATCCACACGGAGCGAACTTCTGCTTGGGGTCTTATAGGGCTTTTTGTGTCCCGAGGCAAAACAGGTGTGGAGCATAGTCCGATAAAGAGTCCAAATACAATGTTGAATGAATTTCCCGGATTCGTCGAGCCTTGTGAATAGCGATACAGGAAGGCTCTTTTCACCTGCGTATCAAGCTTATCAATTTTTGATTGCATTTGCGGGTGGGTTCCGGAGAGGAGTCTTCTCAGCCCGATGTGTCGCTGATCATTATCTTAGCTGGCCAACTTCTTTGTCCCCCTTGATGGTCCTGGTTCTGCTCTTTGTCTTGGGCTGATGAGAGGTTGTGACTCGAGCAGCCGCCTGACTCGGGAAGGAATTTTTAAACAAACTACACTTTTTATATCTTTATACTAACATTAATAAAACATATATTTCTATATTTTTTCTGCACGAATTTTTACCCCAATGATACATTTATTACAGTACCACCCCAATTTGTGAAATCCATGGCCCATAAGTAGTCATAAGAAAGGCTATGTGATATGGGAAATTCCACAGATGCAGATTCACTGGGCGGGCTGTTTTTGTGTGAAAGTTACCAAACCACAGGAGTGACTTCTCTCTCTCAAAGACTGAATCAATGACTGTTTTATATGTGGTACTGACCTAGAGTTCTGAGTTTTGCCTCTTTGCATTGTTTGTAGAAAATGAACAGTTTGTAGTGAGAGGATTGGTTTTAGAAATTAATTTGTGTTGGGTTTTTTTGTCTTTATTTTTTTTCTCCTCTTAGTGTATGTTAATAAAATCTTATCTGTTTATTGCTTCTAAGTTGAGCCTGTTTTTGCCTTTTTCTCCCAAAATCCTATCTCTCAGTTAGCAAACAAATTCAGCAAATGTAAAACCTCCACAAAAATGGTGCCGTGACTCGAATAAGCAAACCTAAACCACGACAAAACAGGCAGTGATGCTTAGTCACAAAAGCATTTGCAACATGGGCTCTGCCTCTTGCATGCAGGTTTGTCACTTAATCCAGCACCACGCTGGCAGACAAGGGTGAAGATGGCAAGATCTGTGGTGTTCTTCTAAGCCCACCTGTGAACCTTTTCCTAAAGGGAACTAAACAGGGTGCTCGTAGATCGGAAGGGATCCAAGGACTGAGCTTGTCTTGGAGCACAGCTGCTTTAACAAAACTTTCCAATGAACTCCTGAACACCCAAGGAAACACGCCTGGGTATTTTGTCCCCAGGGAGAAAAGCCAAAGCAGTGTCCAGTGCCCCCAGTGCCAGGGTATGCAGCCTGGTTTGCGGCAGATCGATGCTTCTGCATTTGAACTCAGCAAACAGGTGCTCCAGAGCATGATGAAGTGCATGGCAGCAGCTCAGGCTCTGCTCTCAGTCACACTGGCAGCTAGATTGCTGCAATAAATAAACCTGAAAATCGACTGTCTGAGCAGCAACAGCTTCTTCCTATGTCTCCATCCCTGGAAGGGTTAATCTAGAATAATTTAATTTATTCCCAAATTGCAGGCAGCAGTGTCTTTCCCCATTGAGCAGATTAAGAAATTGTGCTCTACCAAATTTATCTGAACAATTCATTCCCACAAAATTACACTGGGTTTTGAACTGAGGTTGATATACTCCATTGTATCTGCAGGCTAAGCAATCCACTGAGGGGCCAGATTAAAGCACAGCTAAACACCACCTGAGTGGACTTTTCTGGCAAAGCATCCATGCAGGGATGGAGACAAGAGCAGCAGGTGCAAAAGGGCTCCCAGCAGTGGTAATCTGGGTCAGGGCTCAGGCACAACAGCAGCATCTTCAGCTGCATCTCCCCCATCTGTTGCTGTTCACTACATGAAAGAACTACACTCAGGTCAGGTTGAGAGGTGAGGAGAGAAAGAGGAAGTTTATTATGATTTGGGGTTTAAATAGGATTTGGAATTTGATCAAGGATTGGGGGATGAGAGGACCACCTCTCTGACCCCAGTGGGCAATTCAGAAGTCCATCACTTTGTCTTTTCCCTTGTTATTTACAAAAACATCAGTATTTGTTTATGTTTAAATCATGAGAAAGCTCCAGTAGAATGAGAAAACAATCAGAAGGCTGAAGAATCAGGGTGACACCCATCCTGTCATTAAAACAGTAGCACCCCCGTAACTCATTTCAACATACTGTGACTAGGCTCCTCTTCACATTATTTTAAACAAAATGACACTTTCTCTAGACACTTAAATGCATCCTGGTCTCATCACATCAACAGAGGAAGCATATTTTTTCTGTTTATGTGAAAGGTGATATTGGATGCATCATACATTGAAATAATTTGCTGGCTTCCTCTCTTGACAATAAGTAAAGGGAACAGAAGTCAGAAGACAGATTTTAAAGATGCATGCATATGCATGATCATTTTCTAACCTAGAACATTATTAAATTCTTTCATATATTCATGTGAGAACTGCAAAAGATTATGAAAGTAGAGATGGTATCACTCATACTTTCTCAGAGCAAGGATTAAGGAGCTTTTCTTCTTAATAAAAGCTACATATTTAAATACTATCTGTTTGGCCAAGCCCTAGTTAGTACTGGCCAACAGAGGTATAGCTCACATCCCTGCTTTGCAGAATAAATCTGTCTGCAGGTCCAGCCCAAACACAGGGCAAGACTGAGCAAGAGATGTCACATGGTTGTCAGAGCTTTGACCTTTTTATGGCTACTAAATGCCTTTAAATTTCTTCAGTTCCACAGGTCTAGCACCCTCTACCAAAAATACACCCCACATGGCCCATCCAGTTTCTTCCCAGTCCTTGGAGAGCTGAGCCCTGCCAAACCCTGCCTGAGCCATGTTACCCAAAGGCGTTGCAGAAATCTTCTGGTTTGCAAGTGATGCTAAATTCATCTAAACAGCTTTATTTATGAGTGCTGTTACATCCCACTTCTTGGGGAGACAGATCTGCCACTAGAATTGCCTTTTCCTGCCTGCAGAAACTGTAACTCGGCATCAACATTACACAATTATTTTAAAATCACAATTTACATAGCTCTATGATAATGGATATGTACACAAACTCCAGTGCCACAGAATTTGCATAGCAGAATTTTTTATCATGCTTCTTAAAGATTAATAATTTAAAGCAAGTTGTAACTGTGCTATGATTTAGTCTTATGTTTTCATCACTGCTTTATATTCTCATAAATATCCAACATTCCCAAATACATAGGAATCAGAGATGGTATTCAAGAGAAAAAACTGCAACCAATATATCTTCCATTTATGGAATTTAATATAAGATCATATTCAAAGTGCTGCATTTACTGACTGATTTTGAATACATAAAATATATAGCCATTGCAAATTCACCTTTCATTGCAAAGCTTTGTTCTTGTAATGACATAACTTATTGTCAGATTAGAGCCCCAAGTACAGCTGGGTCATTTTGCGTGTTCTCCATTCCCACAAACACGACTGGGAGAGACAGGTCATGCTCTCTTTCAAAGTTGTGCTTACCACACAGCAATATTGCAACATGTCCCATTAGAGTTATGTCTGCTGAGACTGTGAGCACAGACTTGGCTGCAGGCACCTCCTAATGGAATTACATAATTGGAGACGTGTCATCTAAATCTGAACAAATTGGATTCCCTTGTCATGCACTATTGAATCAGAATGGGAAGAGCACTCCATGCTGTTATCTATGCTAAACCAATGGTGGCAAATCCAGTGTCACTAATATTTTGATAATGTGATGTTTATTAAAATGGAGGAGGAAAAAAAAATTATAAAAGTTTCATGTAAGGCATGTCAAAATCATGTTGCATGGAAAAATGAACTCATCCAAGCTTGGTTTCAGACTGGGAATTATGCTAATGGTTTATGACGATTGCGATGTTAAGAAGATGTAACTGCAGAACCACACGAGGCTGGTTGCCTGTAGCAGCCAGGGAAGTTGTCAGAGTCTGTCCAAGGATGTGATATGCCTCACGACTGTCTCCAATGATTGAGAACTGAGACCCCAGAGTCTGAAAGGAGCCCCTGGCCTGGTTGAGGTGGAACGTTTGCCAAGTCTCGGAGGACTGGTATGCATCTCCATGAGAACGGAGTGCAAGAACAATGGAACTGGTCACAGTGGACTGAGCCAAGGCTGCTTGTCCAAACCAGTCTGTCTGTACCAGAGGTACAGTTTGCAGCTTGTTCCTGAGCACCCAACCTCAACACAGATGGTTCCCGCTTTGTCTCCGGGCCCCTCGCTTTGGTTCCTGCCTTGACAAACCTATAAAAGCTCTGGAGACCCCCACACACTTTTGTGATCACCCCACTGGAGAAGTTCGCGTCTATAGGCATCTCTAAGCCTCGAGGACTCGTCCCTCCACGTTGGTAGCTATAATCCCCCTTCCCCTCTTTTTCTGTCTTTCTTACTATTCTTAATTTCTCTCCCCACTATCGCATTTGTTGGCACTAAATAAAGGTGCATTTGTGATTGAGAAAACTGAGTTGTCCCTTTGCTGTGTCTTTTGCACTCTGAGATCCTTAAAACGAACCATCACAAACCCCGCTTACATTAGCGGATCGTGACAGAAGTGCAGACAAGGATTTGAGACAGGCCCCACCCACCACCAGCTCTGCATCTGGCAGGAGTGACAGCCACCAAGGCTCTGCTGCAGCTCCTCCCTGCCCAGTCTGTGGCAGATCACTGCATTAACATTTCCATCCTGCAACCGAATTCTCCAGCCCTTGCAATTCACAGGCATGCCCTGCTTTTCGTTTACAAGTATACCAACTTTAATTTGGAATTACTGGAGGAATCATAATGAGGGAGCAATAACTTTGAGTACACTGAACTGTGCATTCAGGGCAAATTTTCACTGAGTGTTCAGCTCGACCTCCAGCTCTGCATGTATGAAAGAACAGAGGCATTAATTACATTACCAGAATCACTAATCAGTTCATTGCATCTTTACATTTCATCAGCTAAATGCTGGTGCAAAATGAGAGGCTTTTTTCCCCCTGTAATTCAGCTCTTCAAGCCTCACCAGGATACTTCCACGAGCACATGGAATGAATTCATTGACAAAAATAGCAAGAAAAAACAAAGAAATTAATTCTGAAGCCTTATGGAATTCATGGTTCTCATAGTTAACTGTGGGCCAGCTCAGGCTCCTGTGTCCACACCAGGCCATCAGGGCACCTCATGGATGGAGCTGGCCCCCAGGGCAGAAGAAAGTGATGAGTTGGAGGGGCAGAGCACCCACCCACTGTCTGGTCCAGGTGATGGGCTGAGGGTCTGTGAGGACAAGAGGGGTTGTTTGCAGTATGACTCTCCTGGGGCTGGCACACTGCAGAAATTCAGGTTTCAGTATGCCAGCAGCACATTGACTGCACGCTAACAGCACCCACTCCACTGCCGCTGCCCCAGTGCCAGCAGTGCTGCAGTCCTGCAGGACTGTGCCAAATGCTGATTTATATTCGGCATGAGGGAGAAACGCTGTCAAATCACCAAATTACCTCAAGTTGTGAGAGCACACAGCAGGGGGAAAAGTATTAACTACCTAGTGAGCCTCTGCCTGTAGATCAGCACTGAAAGGAGTCAGGTGAACATTTACTGTGAGCTCTGGGGTCTGAGCATGTCCCCAGTCACAGCACAGGATCACACCACGACCCAGTAGGATCATACCACAGGCAGCCCCACTCTGCAGATGCACAGTCCCACCTCGGCAGCACCTTGCAAAGAGACCCACAAAAAGCTGTACCCCTAAAATCTGCACAACTGCCTGGTCTAAAGGGCCATTAATCTATATGGACAAAAGAACTGCTTGAAGAACAACTGCTCCTTAGGGCTGCCCAGCATCATATTTTCAGCCAAGTGGGTTTCTCTGCCCATGGGTTGGAACAATGGCACCTCACTGCCAACTCAGTTGCTGAGCTCCCAGGAGTAATTGTGCCACAGAAAGCAAAAAAACGTGGTGATGGTGGGAATGGGGCAGCTCCCCAAAGAAGGGAAAGAAGCAATGATAGGAGAGCCCATGCTCCAACTGTGACTGTTCCCAACTGCGACTGTAGATGTTTCTTTCGTGGTGGGGTGCTATTGCCGGCTAGCAGTGAACCCCCAGACCACAGAAACAGTTCGTGTGGGTCCTTCAGCTCAGCTAGCTGTGCGTGGGTTCAGGCTTGGAAGAAGGAAGCGTGGTCTCTCGGGTTAGTAAGGATGTTTATTCAGTGCAGCCATGTGGAAGGGGCTTTGCCAGAGCCCCTTCTCAGCATGGGGGAAGCATGGAGAGAGAGTGGAGAGAGAGAGAGAGGCTGGGCCTGTGTCTCCTTTTTCCCAGGGCAGCCCTGGGCGGGGAAACACTGACCCAATGGGGAAGGGAAGGGGGTGTGGTTACATCAGGAAGAATCCAGGTAAATCAGGGGTAGGAATGGGGGGGTGGAAGGAACATACCAAGTATAGACAAATAACAAATACAAATACAAATTCAAAATCCTGAAATTCATGCCGCTACATGTGACCACTTCTTCAATGCCACCATGTGGTCCTGCCTTGATGGCTTATCCAGCCCAAAATATTGCACTAATATTTAGTGATATTTCTAGATATAAAATGAGGGAGAGGGAAAAGGAAAATCAAAAAACAGCTTGGGTATTTTGCAGGAGTTGGCAATACCTGGCACATCTTTAAACTAAAGACCCTAAATTCCACTGACGCTGCTTGATCTCTAAGCATTGTTGAAATTAAATCCAAGCAGTTTCAATATCTCTGACAGGAGGACTGGCTGTGTGGATTGCTCACTCTGGCACTGCCCTGCAGGAGCACAGCAGGGACCTGTACCTAAACTCCCTGCTTCCATGGTTCTCTATTCAACTCACATTCTGGAAGCTGTGCTAAATAAATTGCAAAGGTTGTTTACCTGCTCTTATCTGGCTTGGAGTGTCATGGGGGAGTCGACTGACCACAGCACAAACAAAACTGAATGGGATTATTGACTGCAGCATGCCAATTCTCTTACCAAACCATCTTCTGTTAATCTGTAGCTTCAGCCTTTTCTGCCACCACGTTGTGACCTGTCTCCTCACATGACCATCTCCACAGAGCTCTCTTCCTTGATGGCAGTGCCCTGCTCTCCTTGATCAAAATGATCCTCTTAAGCGACTGTCGCATATGCAAAAGACCTGAAAGCCTAAATTACATGATACACCCTTACATCTTCACAGCAAGTGCCAGCCTGTCTTAAAGCCTCAGCACATCTGGTTACACAAATGACCTCAACCATGTTGCTAAGGCAGAGTCATTGCAGGGCTCGATGACACTGTGCTACATCCTCGAGTGACACAACTGACACCACCAGACCACAAGGACTTGACACAGTCGTGTTGCAGAGAGGCTGCTGTTTTGGCAACAAACCTGGAACTGAACTGCAGACCTTCAAAAATGGGCAGCAACAGATCTGTTCTTGGCATTAGAGCAGGGAACTGGGGCTGATGCAGACTTTCAATCTGATACGGCTTAGAAGGAGCCATGACAAACATCCCCCAGGGCAGTGATGTGGAGGCAAGAGGACTCATCACCTTTTGCAACACCAGTTGCAGAGCTGAGCCAGCAGAGCCCTCAAGCCTACTGGGCTCACCACAGCATGACAAAACCCCCAGAGCACCATAGCCAGAGAGGGGAGGTGGGAAGGGCACACCAGGATGCTGAGCAACAGAAATGTCCTCAACACATAGGCAAGAACAACATCCACTGAGCTGAGAGACACCAGCACAACAGCTGTGATCCTGTACATACAAACAACATCATTAAAATCAGTATTTTAACTTCCAAATTGCAGGGTGCTCCTGCTAGCAGTAATGGACATAGCCACCTTTGCTACTGTCCTGGTTTAGGACAAATTAGGGGAAGGTCTCCAGAAGGAGCCCCCCAGAAAACAAACCTCCACCACCCCTTCCCCCCCCAGCTCTGGGTTTGAGAAGGAATTCCTCAGAGGAGAAGTGGAAAAAACCTATTTATTGACAAATAAACAAAAACACTCCCCAACACAAGGGAAAAGAGAAATACTCAAGCAGTTGCTGTGAAGGGAGGGCACAGAGCTTCTGATTTCAGGCGTCGGGGACCCCCAGATATTCCCAGGTCAGGTCCGGAGCCGGTCCAATGATCTTCAGGGGAGGGGGGGGAAGAAAAAAAGAAGAGAAAAAGGAAAAAAAACCGAAAGCAGCGAAAACCAGCAAAAGCAAAAACAAAAGCAAAAGCAAAGCCAGCAGCAAAGCAAAGCCAAGCTAGCAGCCAAGAAGCAAAGCAAAGCCAGCAGCAAAAGCAAAGCTAGCAGCAAAAGTCGAAAGAACAAGTAGCCCCACCACGGCAAAACACCCCGCCGGGGGCGGGGGGGCAGCTGTTAGACATAACAGTGTAGTACATAGAGATAAAGCTGCACGATTGGGATAGGAGGCACCGTCAACCCAGGACAGCCACCCCTTATCCCATATCGTGAACACACAATAAAAAAACTTACATCTCACTCAAACCTTCAACACTTACACATTTCCTTTCATCTTACTTGCTCAGACCTTTGACACTTATACGTTTCCTTCTGTTCCATGTAGTAACATTCAGCCAACAATGACATTTACATATGAGTCTCACCCCACATTCAGATCTCCCTGAGGTACACATCGTGTTATTCCATCTTTCTGCATTATCCACCATGTATAACCTGGTCCTTGAGCAAAAACAATCCCACAGATGGGTTTGCCTGTACTCGAGGCAGGGTTGATCCACACTGTCTTTCCCAACAAACCTCTGACATGGGCCACTGGGGCTTTATCTCCATCTACTGTATTAAGGAGCTCAGACTGAGCAGGACCCGCTCGTTGGTGGAACCTCGGGTGTTGACCAACCAGGTGGTCTTTGCCAAATGCTGCTCCCAGTTTTTGAAAGATCCCCCACCCAATGCTTTCAACTGGGTTTTTAACAGTGCATTGTGCCTCTCCACTTTCCCAGCAGCTGGTGCATGGTAGGGGATATGGTACACACACTCTATGCCGTGTTCCCTAGCCCATGTGCTGATAAGGCTGTTCTTGAAATGAGTCCCGTTGTCTGACTCAGTCCTCTCAGGGGTACCATGTCTCCACAGGACTTGCTTCTCAAGGCCCAGGATGGTGTTACGGGCCGTAGCATGAGAAACAGGGTAGGTCTCCAGCCACCCCATGGTGGCTTCCACCATTGTGAGCACGTAGCGCTTACCTTGGCGTGTCTGGGGTAATGTAATATAATCAATCTGCCAGGCTTCCCCATACTTGTATTTGGACCACCGTCCACCATACCATAGGGGCTTCACCCGCTTGGCCTGTTTGATGGCAGCGCACGTCTCACAATCGTGGATAACCTGAGAAATACTGTCCAAGGTTAGATCCACCCCTCAGTCTCGTGCCCACTTATAGGTGGCGTCTCTGCCCTGATGACCTGAGGCATCGTGGGCCCATTGGGCTAGGAACAACTCTCCCTTGTGTTCCCAATCTAAGTCTATCTTTGACACCTCTATCTTTGCAGCCCGATCTACCTGCTCATTGTTTTGATGCTCCTCATTAGCTCTACTCTTGGGGATATGAGCATCTACGTGGTGGACTTTCACAGGTAGTCTCCCTACCCTGGTAGCAATGTCTCTCCACTCTTCAGCAGCCCAAATTGGTTTTCCTCTACGCTGCCAATTAGCCTTTTTCCACCTCTCTAGCCATCCCCACAGAGCATTGGCTACCATCCATGAATCAGTATAGAGGTAGAGTTTTGGCCACTTCTCTCTCTCAGCAATGTCCAGGGCCAATTGAACAACTTTGAGTTCTGCAAGTTGGCTCGATCCACCATCTCCTTCAGTGGCCTCAGCGACTTGTCGTGTGGGGCTCCACACAGCTGCTTTCCACTTCCAGTTCGTCCCTACAATGCAGCAGGAACCGTCAGTGAAAAGAGCATAATGTGTCTCCTCGGCTGGCAGTTGATTATATGGTGGAGCTTCTTCAGCCCATGTCACTTGTTCTGGTTCTTCATCTGTGAGACCAAAACTTTCACCTTCAGGCCAATTTGTAATCACTTCCAAAATCCCAGGAAGATTCAATTTACCCATACGGGTGCGCTGTGTAATTAGAGCAATCCACTTGCTCCCTGTGGCACCGGCGGCATGGTGGGTGGTGGGGACCGTTCCTTTGAACATCCACCCCAGCACTGGTAGTCGGGGTGCCAGGAGGAGTTGTGCTTCTGTGCCAATCACCTCCGAGGCAGCTTGGATTCCTTCATAGGCTGCTAAAATTTCCTTCTCAGTTGGAGTGTAGCTGGCTTGGGCCCCTCTGTAGCTTCGACTCCAAAATCCTAGTGGGCGGCCTCGAGTCTCCCCAGGTACTTTCTGCCAAAGGCTCCAGGACAGACCATGGCTCCCGGCTGCAGAGTAGAGCACGTTGTTCACATCTGGTCCTGTCCTGACTGGGCCAAGGGCCATTGCATGAGTGATCTCCTGCTTGATCTGGGCAAAGGCTTGCTGCTGTTCGGGGCCCCAGGGGAAATCGTTCTTCTTACGGGTAACCAGGTAGAGAGGGCTCACGATCTGACTGTACTCAGGGATATGCATTCTCCAAAAGCCTATGGCACCTAGGAAAGCTTGTGTCTCCTTTTTGCTGGTTGGTGGAGACATGGCTGTAATCTTGTTGATGACATCAGTAGGAATCTGACGCCGTCCATCTTCCCACTTTACTCCCAAGAACTGGATCTCACGGGCTGGTCCCTTAACTTTACTCTTCTGGATAGCGAAACCGGCTTCCAGGAGGATCTGGATGATTTCCTTTCCTTTCTCAAACACTTCTGCTGCTGTGTTCCCCCACACAATGATATCATCAATATACTGTAGGTGTTCTGGAGCCTCACCCTTTTCCAGTGCAGCCTGGATCAGTCCATGGCAGATGGTAGGACTGTGCTTCCACCCCTGGGGCAGTCGGTTCCAGGTGTATTGCACTCCCCTCCATGTGAAGGCAAACTGAGGCCTGCACTCTGCTGCCAGAGGAATGGAGAAAAATGCATTGGCAATGTCAATAGTGGCATACCACCTTGATGCATTGGACTCCAGCTCGTACTGGAGCTCCAACATGTCTGGCACAGCAGCGCTCAGCGGTGGAGTCACTTCATTCAATGCACGATAGTCCACAGTCAGTCTCCATTCTCCTTCAGATTTTCGCACAGGCCAGATGGGGCTGTTGAAGGGTGAGTGGGTTTTGCTGACCACCCCTTGACTCTCCAGCTCACGGATCATCTTATGGATGGGGATCACAGCATCTCGAGTTGTTCTATACTGTCGGCGATGCACTATTGAGGTGGCAATTGGTACCTGTTGCTCTTCCCCCTTCAGAAGTCCTACTGTCGACCGATTCTCGGACAGTCCAGGCAAGGTGTTCAATTGCTGGATGCCCTCTGGCACTACAGCTGCTATCCCAAATGCCCATTTGAGTCCCTTAGGGTCTTTGAAATACCCACTCCGAAGGTAGTCTATGCCCAAAATGCATGGGGCCTCTGGGCCAGTTGCAATAAGGTGTTTCTTGCACTCCTTTCCAGTCAGGCTCACCTCTGCCTCCACCAACGTATAGTCCTGTGATCCCCCAGTCACACCAGCAATAGAAACAGATTCTGCCCCTACATGTGTTGATGGAATTAATGTGCACTGTGCACCAGTATTGACCAAGGCCTCGTATTCTTGTGGTTCAGACGTGCCAGGCCAACGAATCCACACCTTCCAAAAAACACGATTTTCCCTAGCCTCTACCTGGCTAGAGGCAGGGCCCCTCTAGGCCTGGTTTTCCTTCTTTCCTTGGGCATATGTCTTAGAGGTTCCTTCAAGGGAGTCAGACATGTCATCATCATCATATCTGGCAGTTCGCCTACGGGCAATTGGAGCTGCTTCCCTTTTGGTGGAACCTCCTCTCTGGGGCTTGCCTTCCTTCAGTTCATGTACCCGTTGTGCCAAAGCAGCAGTAGATTTTCCATCCCATCTCTTCATGTTTTCTCCGCAATCACACAGGAAGAACCACAACTCAGCTAGTCGAGTGTACCCTCTCTCCCTGTCTGGGGAACGCCTGCGTTGGGTACCAGAACCTCTGATCTGTACTGCTGAAATTTGGAAGAGGTCCTCTCTAATCTCCTCCCTGAGTTTCTTGTGATTCTCCTCTATCTTATCTTCTAGTTTCTGTAGACGTGTTTCCACAGCTGCAATTCTGGCATGTGTTGGGCCATGCACGGCATCTGCATATGCTCGCAGCTTCTTCGCCATATCGAGCACAGTCTCATATGCCTCATCCCGCTTCATTATTGCTAGAGCAGAAGCATATTCAGGTGGCCCAAGTCGCACAAGTTTCCTCCACATTACAGGTGTACATGGTACCAGGTCCAGATTCCTAGTTGTTATGTCATCTGAAAAAATGAGCTCTGCTATCGCCATCTCTCTCAGGCGTTGGATCCCCTGTTCTATGGTCTTCCACTGTGTCTGCTGCAAATAGAGGTCATCTGCACACAGGTATCTTTGTGCTACACCGTCCAGGATCCGTTCCCAGAGACTGTGAGGGCTAGCCTCCCTCATCATGCTTTGGTCAATGACAGGATCATGTGACAGAGATCCCAAATGCCTCGCTTCAGTGCCATCCAGAATGGTAGCCTCCCCTGCAGCATCCCAAAGGTGGACTAACCAACTAATTATAGATTCATCAGGTTGTTGCCTGTAGTCTTTTCTTAGGCCTCGAAGGTCCTTTAGGGAAAAGGAATCAATATTGGCTCCAGAATCTGTACCCCTCAATGTGGCTTCTGATTTTGGTGAAGGTCCTTCTCCTGGATCATCATCATCATCCTCCACCTTGCGATCGGTCTTGCTTTTACACTTTCTGCCTCTTGTATTAGCAGCAACAGCCATTGGTTGAGGCCTACTGTCTAGTTCAGCTACTGGCCTGGAGCCTGGGATATTAGCTGCAGCCTGAGTGACTGGAATAGTAACTAACTTATCTCCCTGTTCCCTTTCTTCTATCTGCTGCCCTGCGGTATCTAGCAGAGTACGATAAACATATGCCAGGGCCCAGCTCACTACAATAATCCTTTTCTCTTTAGTATTACCATGGCACTTCTCTTTCAGGTACTTTGCCACCTCAGCTGGGTTCTGAATTTTTTCAGATGGGAAGTCCCAGACTATAGGATCAGAGAATTCCTTTAAAATTTGGCCCATATCCTCCCATTTCCCGCTCCACTCAAGATTTCTCCTGCTTGGCTTTACTCCTAAATCAGAAGTCTCATTAGCCCCTTTGGAAATCTCAGCTTTCATTTTATATAAACTGCGGACAGTATAGAAAAAGCTTACTGAATTAAATGCCAGAAAGATGGTCTCTTTAACACTCAGGGGAGACTGAACATTTTCTAATAGAGATGTAAGCAATCCAAAGGAGAAGAAGGAGAACAGAGGCTGGAAAACCCCTTCCCCTGCTTCTCCCCCAACAAACTGAGTACACACCCATAACAATGAACCATACACTTCTGGAATGGATTCCAGCATTTTTATAACCCTCCTGTAAATCATTACAAACAAGCCCAGCCCAATGAATATTCTGGTTAGTACCCCATGGCTAAAGGAACTACGTATTAGGGACAATACCAGAGCTATTTCTGGGTAAGGAAATAACCCTAGGTACCACAGAGGTATTAAAACTTCAAAAAACCCTAGAGACCAGAAATACCGGCAGGCTTCCACCCCAAATGACATTATGAATCCAGAAAAAACCATACCAATACACCCACAAAACAATTAGAACCATCAATATTATTATTAAAGTTTTTTCCACTTCCTCTGGCCCTTTCCCGGCCAACGCACCAAAAGTATTCTGTCCTGGTTTAGGACAAATTAGGGGAAGGTCTCCAGAAGGAGCTCCCCAGAAAACAAACCTCCACCACCCCTTCCCCCCCC
>JANPWX010017265.1:0-12625 GCA_024734555.1 Trochalopteron elliotii
AGGGTGGTGGGACTGGTGAACTGAGGATGATGAGGCCCTGGCACAGATTCCCAGAGCTGCTGTGGCTGCCCCTGGATGATTCCTGGGATTTGAGGGTGGTGGGACTGGTGAATGGAGGATGATGAGGCCCCGGCACAGATTCCCAGAGCTGCTGTGGCTGCCCCTGGATCCCTGGAATGCCCAGGTTGGACACTGGGGCTTGGAACACCCTGGGACAGTGGGAGGTGTCTCTGCCCTTGGCAGGGGTGGGATGGGATGAGCAGAAGCAGAGTCTCATTATTGTAATTTGTAGTTTGAACAGAGGCAGACGTTATGCCAGAGATCCCTTCCTTTCAGGGGAACACACGGATTTGAGAACGTGACTTATTAATGAATCCTTGTATGGGCAGTGCCTGTGCATCAATAATGGAGCAGGAGAGAAGCAGCAGTAATGAGATGGAACCACCCCGAGCACGACATGGAAATCTTTGCAGGAGCTAAAAAGGAGTAATTTGGGTGTTGTGCTGCAGAGTTAATGAATGTAGTGCTGAAGAAAGGAACTGCACTGGCAGCTTGGGAATGAACTTCCCTGCTCGTTCCCTGGAGCAGTTTTCCTTCCAGGCTCAGCTGAGGGGGAGCTGTAGAAGTGGGATAGAGATCTGGGCTGAAATCACAGTTGTGGCTGATAATTACAATTAAGAGTTCAGAACTCCAGCCTGGACTGAGCTGTGCTGTGTCTCAGTAGTCAGGAAGGTCACTCACCATTGCCCAAGCTATGTCAGTATTTACAGTTTATTGTATATACACCCGTACATGTTATTTTGTTATATTATTGGGAAAGGTTCTTCCCCCAGAGGGTGCTGGCACTGCCCAGGCTCCCCAGGGAATGGGAACATTCCAGAGCTCCAGGAGCCTTTGGACACTGCTCCAGGGGTGCCCAGGGTGGGATTGGGGGTGTCTGTGCAGGGCCAGGAGCTGGGCTGGTTGATCCTGTGTTCCTTTCCATCCCAAAACATTCCATGATATTCCCCAAGGCCACACTCAGAGAACTCTTCCATGCAGGCACTTGGGTGAGCTTTGTCTCAGGCTTTGTACTCTGGAAGTCACTGGAGGAGCTCTGCTGGGGATTTTTGGTGGGGCAACAATCAGAAAAACCAATCTCAAGTAAAAGAATTTGTCTTTATCTCCTGCCAAAAAATAACAAAAAATTATAATGAGTAAATGCAATACTCAAAAAAAAAGTGAAAGTGAAGCACCAAAATAAAATAAAGCCATTTCAGATCAAGCTGCCATGGCTTTTGTAAAACAGTTGACTTGGGATAGAATTTTAAAGAGTGATTTAAAAAAAATACGTTAAAAAAAATAAACTCCAGTTTTGAGCTCTTTCCAATTTCTGTGATTAGAGATCTATGATATGTCTGAATCACAGAGGTGACAAATCCAGGCCCCAAAAGGAAAACCATATCTTCATCAAACTTCACTGGAGAAAAAAAATTAATAAAGGTCTGCTGATGATCAGCAGGGCACATCATAAATGCTCTTCTCTGCAGCAGCCAGAAGAATTTGGATATTTAAGGAGGGGTTCCATGCCACTCTGGTTGCTCAGATTTCCTGGGACAATTATCCCCAGCCCTCCCATCCATCACTGGGACAGGGCTGTGTTACCATCCCCAGGGGCTGTGGCTCTCTCAGCACACCCAGAAAACCCCCCGTGGTCAGGCTGCTGAATCTCATCACATCCTCCATTCCTGGGCCATATTTTATTAAACATTTTCATCACTTTCAGCAGTGCATTCATACCTCCCCAGATTTATATCTGTAATTAGGGGCTCGTTATTTACCAGCTGCTAAAAAGACACCTTTCAGCAACATAATTCAAATGTCAGGAGTTACTGCCAGTTCCAGATTAATAGTGCAGTTATTTCTTTGGCTACGGGTTAGGAACGTGGCTGCTGTCAGAAACCTTTGGAAACAGTTCAGAAATGCTGGGGAACAACTATTTGTGTTTTTCCAGCTGAAGAAAATCAGCTGCATGTGAAAGGGAGTGATCCTGCTCCCAGACCTGAGTTTGGTAATGAGTTGTTTTTATTTGACAAACTCTCTAGGAGATGGCGTTGCTAAATTTTGAATATTGGGGCTGGTTTTGCAGGAGGGCTGGTTTTGCAGGAGGGCTCCACATGGGCTGGTGGAGAACAGAGGAGGTTTCACATTTCAGCTCCAGCTCAGGGCTGGTGCTGATGTGTCTGCACCCACAGCCCTGGCCCTGCTGGGGACACTGGAAATCACCCCGGGAAAATGGGAGTGCTCCAAAAAAACTGATTTATTGTGTGTGTTCTCTAGGGGGGATCACAGAGTGGGCTGGGCTGGGAAGGACCTTAAAGGCTGCCATGGGCAGGGACACCTCCCACTGTCCCCAGTGTCCAGCCTGGCCTTGGGCACTGCCAGGGATCCAGGGGCAGCCACAGCTGCTCTGGCAATTCCATTCCAGGGCCTCTCCACCCCCACGGTGGGTGATCTTTGAGGGTCTCAGCAATTTCTTGGTTATCTGAGATCATTTTGCAGTTGGTTTCTGGAAGGTCTGTGCTCGACACCACCTTTATGGTCAATCCTCTCATCCCACCAAAACGCCATCAAGTTGGGAGGATGTATTTGCCATTAATCCACATTTCCTGGGCAATAAGGAGCAGGCAACCAAGTCTAGCCAACATCCTTCTTGTTCCCTAGGGCTGAAATCCTGGAAACTACCAAAATTGACCAAATCCAGCAGCACTGGTGCCACCCCAGCATGGTGACAGATGTCACCTCTTTGGTCACCTGCTTGTGCCTTTGGTCCCACAGTGTGGGAAATGGAGGATTCTCTACAAACCCATTTCCCACACTCCAGCAGGAAAGTTTGGGCTGCAACACTTCCACACTTCTCCAAACCCAATTCATACCCTTTTTTTTAATTTATTTTTTGGTTGCTACCACTGCTCAAACTCTTTGCTGTGCTTCTGTAAACACTCAGATCCTTTTGAAATGGGGGCCAGACATTTGCTGCAAACCTTTCCCAGTTTCAGGGGTGTCCCTGGTGCTCAGTCACTCCATGCACTCAGATCTCACCTGGACAAAACCTTCATCAGTGAAATTATTTTCTCCATAAGCAACAGAAGGTTGGTGGGGATTTTCCAACGTGGGAATGCAGCTGATGGAAATGAAGGGTGACTGTGCACACGAAATTCAAGGCAGTAGCTTTGGGGAAACATCAGCCAGGAGAAGGAGGAAAAGAAATTTGAACTCGATTGGATTTTAGTAACTTCAGCTCGGGTTTGAATCATATTTACATGCTTTTCTCTCTCCCCTCTGTTTGCAAGTTTTATTGCTATGGTTCTTGTGTCTTGGAGCGATGTGAATTAGTGGGTTTGTTATTGCTGAGAGGGAGGGGAACTGCAGCAGCAAGGAGTGAGATCGTTCCCTGGAGTCCACACAGGAAAAGGGTGGAAAACCTGGAGCTGAACCCGGATCCCAGGAGACACCGAACGGCCCCGGAACAGATGATGTGGAGGGCCAGGAGTTGCCAAGGGGCAGCTCAAGCCGAGGCTGAAAACTCAATTAGCATGTGAAGGACGTGATGGAAATGGGGATATTTAGGGCAAAATCCGGGGCCCAGGAGCTTTGCAGCTTTCCTGCTTTTGCTTCCCAAATTGTGAGGATTTTGTGCAGTTCCAGAGCGAACATGAAAGTGAGAAATCACTTAACAGCCCGAGCTCCAACGGGAGCATCAGCAGGAGCTGCATTGATGGAAATGCCCCAAACTGAGGGTGGTTTCAGGGCGATTGTTTTTATTGTTGGTTGTGAAATTTCGGTGAGAGCTTTTCTGAGCGAGGGTTTTGGGACGAGGCAAAGGCTTCTCACAGGGCGAACCAAAGATGAAATTGCAGGTCTTTAACAGGAACTGCGCCCGTAAATGAAAACTATGATGTGGCACAGTAAAAAATCAGCCCATTGTCCTGAAGTCTTTGCCTGTGCCCTTTAAAGTGCACTTTGGGGATTAATCAGCAAATGATTGTGTCACAGCAATTGGGCTCGAGTGGGGTTTTTGCTTGTATTGCAGCCTCAGATTGCACACTCGTTGTCAATTAAATAATTTTAAATAAGGCAGATGTTAAACTTGTTAAACCTGGCTCTTGGCTGGCCAGGGTTTGCTTCTCCAGGGTTTGCTGTTCCTCCAGCACAGGCACCTTCTCTGGAGGCCTCTCCTCTGCAAGAGAGGGTGCAGGTCGTTCCTGTTGTTATAAAGGATTTGTAGCTAATTTGATATTAAGTATTTTATTTTGCTATTTGAAATGAATTTGAATTAGCTACAATAAAGGAATGTAATATTGATTTTTGGGATATTGATGTTGGGTGAACGCAGGGACAGCCTCAACGGAGCTGACCCTTCTTTTTGTTTACAAGTTTTTGGATTTAGGGTATAGTTTTTATATAGTTTTTTTGCTTTGAGGCAAGTTTATTGCTAGTTTTTTTCTAGTTTTTGTCGTATTTATATACCTTTTTTTAATATACTTTATATATATATACTTTATACTTTATATTTTTTTATTTATATACTTTTTTGTTGTTGTTTGGTTTTCGAAAGTTTTTTTTTTGGCATGGTCGAGGACTTGAATTGGGTTTTTGGAACTGGCCATTGGAATGCTGATTTGTGCAATTTTTGGGGTTTTTTTACTTAGATTTGTATCAGGCATTGATCATCAGAGAAGTGGCAGGTCCACTCATGATGGACGAGACATCTCCTGCTCAGCCTGATCTTTTTTGTTGCAAATTTTGGTTCCACCCTGCGATTATCTGAGAGTTTTTATAGCTGCAAAAGGGTTTGGGTGGCTGGAGACACACCTTTTACAATTTTTGGAGATTTAAACTTGTGGCACGGTTTTATGTTATAACATATACTTGACACACAAATTTATTTTAGAACACATATTACACTGTCTCTGTAAATACCACAGAAGGTGATAATCCTTCTTCATCTCCATCTTCCCCAGGCTCCAGCCCCACACTCCCACTGTGTCTGGGCTCTGGAGCAGTCCCAGCACGCAGCAAAATCACCAGGAGAAGGCACTGGGTAAAAAGGGACCCAGCCTGGAGCCCTCGAGCACAAGAGGAGCTGGAACAGGTCTGCCTCCCTCAGGGAATGCACTAATGGTCATTTTTCCCTTCTGATTTTTCAGGCTGTGTTCACAGAAGGATCACAGCTGGAAAAGACCTCCAAGGACATCAAGTCCAACTTTAAATGTTCCTCAGATTTGAAGGAATCCACAATTTCATTGGTGTAGAAATGGAAAATGAACTTCAAACCACTCCAGCCTAGAGAATTCCAGCCTAGTTCTGGTGGGAATTAAGCAGAAGTTTCAAGTAATTCGTGTTTGAAATGCCTTCATAACTTCTGCCTCGTAAAACCAGAGAAGGACATAAAGTAATGGTAAAAATTCCCATTTTGGAAAGGAAAATTCTCCTCCCTGGCAGTGAGGAGAAGGGAAATTTGCTGTGTTCTGTCAGTGGTTACTCTGATTTCAAACGTTAACTCAGCACATCTCAGTCCTGCCCACTCTCAGGCATTGCTTTGATGGCAAGTTGGTGATTTATGGGAGTGAATTTGAATTCCTGTTTAGAATTCATGTCTTGGTTAGGAGCACTAAAAGCTCCTGCAGGCTCCTGTGGTTCCCCAAAGCCAAGGCTGGGCAGGCTCTGCCCTCTGCAAGTGCTGGGAGCTGCCTCAGGTAACCCCTGCTGCTGGGTGAAAATGGAAAAGTTGTGCAGAAAACACCAGCAGCACAAGAGGGTTTTTTGCTCCCTAAGTGCTCTCATGGGCTTGCCTGTCTGTTACTTGTTCTTCTCTTCTCCAAAATGCCTTCTTTTTCTCTCTCTCTCTTTTTTATTTCTCCCTCAAAGAGCACGAAAAGGAAAATTGCTATTGAGTCAAACCACCAGAAAAGTTAGGGGATGTCCTGAGGACATGGATTTTTCTCCCACTCAGAGTCTCCAGCCAGCCCTGCCCCACACTCATCAGCCATCCCTAATTAAATTAACTGTCTGCAATTAACACCCAGCCCAGCATCACCCTTTTAATTCATCTTCTGGTTCTCCAAACTGAATTGCTTTTAATAAAAACCTTATAAAAAGCAATTTTATTCTTGTCTCCTCACGCCAAGCCTGAGCCACCATCGGTGTGTCTTAAATATTCAGTTTGATTTAGGCAGAGCTGGACCCTGAGCTCAGGGAGGAGCCAGAGTGGGAATTTAAGACACTTTCTAAACTCGGGGAGAATGCAGAGCACCGTCAAGGTGGGTAATTAAAGAGGAAGGAGAGAAACTCTCCTGGTTTAACACAAAAATAAATGATGGGTTTAGCACTGCTGTGTGAACGTTGCATTTCCCAGTAGTAAAAGCTTGTTTGTATCTGGGTCAGGAGAAAAAAAGCTGCTAAAATTAAGAAACACTTCTAAGTTTGGGGTTATTAGAAGTGAGAGAGGTTCAGTGAGAAGTTCTGGATTGTCAGTGGTGCAAATGAGGTTTTCCTGACGGGCTGGTGAGTTCGTGTTTGAATTTTTTCTTAAATATTTGCAGGAAAATGAAGGGCAGCGCTTTGGTTCAGCAAATATTGGCCCCGGGTTCTCCTGTTTCATTTGCAGCACCAATATTTGCTGAAGGGAACCTGTGACCCCCAGGGCAATGCCCAGAGAGATGGGCCAGGAATCTTCCCCTGCCCCGAGGGGTCAAACTGGGGAGAGCAGGAGCTCTGCTTTTGTTTAATTGTTTAATTGTAAATTGTTTAATTCTGGGCCTTTTCTATTAAAATACAGCAATGTTTGAGTGAGAGCTGTGCTTTTCACCCAGGGCTCTGCTGATTGTGGATTTCTGGCTGACCTGGATCTTGTTCCTTCTCCTGTCTGCCTTTGCTTAGGTGCTTTCAAGGGTTGTTTTTGCTGCCCCAGGCTGGTGCTGTGCCCCTTGCTGGTATTCCTCAGCTTTATATTTAGGATTTGATAGCCATGGAAATCTGTGAAAATCCTTTTTAAGTTCCCCAAACCCTTATTTAAATGGCAGGTGATTAATTCTCCACTGTGGCAAAGCTCAGCATCCCTCCCTGGAGGTGTTGGGTGTGCTCTGGGGGACATCCCTCACTTCCAAACCCCAGATCCCTGAGGAAACACTGCACCTGCATTTGGGGGTTGGATTTGCTTGGTTCATGAGCTGTAAATTCTCCATCAGCATCTGCCATGACTCACAGGCCTGGCTTTTCCAAGAAATTCCACATTTCCCACCTGCTGGAAAGCAGGGAGAGCAATACAGAGTGGTTTTCAAAAGCCCCTGCATGGACCAGCCCCCTTGGTTTGGAATGGTTCTCTGTGATTTATTAGTCAGAAATTCCATCATATTTTGTACCATCCCTCACAAATCTCAGCTCCAATTTCTTCCCTTCTCGGAGCTGTCTTGTGAATAACAAACCCCACATTTTTTCCTTGTGTGTGTTCTTCTGAATTTATTTCATGTCATCTCCTTTACAGGAGAGGAAGGAAAAAAAACCCAAAAAAACCTGCAGCTCCTCTCACTTAGCCCCCTTTGGGACAGCAGCCACAGATGAAGAGCGAGCAATCAACATGTCAGGATAAAATTAGATTGCCACGGAGTACAAGGCTTGATCCAATATCTGTATCAGATTTGGGTCTCAGCTCTGCATATCACAATAAAACCATCCCTGCTGAAGGTGCTGGGCACAAAGCAGCTCCTTCCACCTCTGGGAGAGGCTGGGAAAGAGAGGGGCAGGCTGGAATTTCCTGTTTCACACGATGGGATTGGTGTTTAATTGTGGTTTTAGAGCAGGGATGGCTGTGGGCTGTGTTTTTGGGGTATTTAATGGGGTTAAAAGGAGGGATGGCTGGGGGCTGTGTGCTCAGGGGTTGTTCTAGGGGGTATTTANNNGATGTCTGAGCTGAGCTGGGCTGAGCTGAGCTAGGCTGAGCTGGGTGATGCAGCATGGCACAACACTATCCAGTGCTGCCTCCCCCAGAGGTGGACAGCAGGATCTGAAGCCCCAGCAGGTGAGTACAGAGAGAGGTGAAGCCAGGGGAAAATTCATTTCATGGACTATGACAGGGCATGAAAGAAGCCATGGTTAAGTACCAGAAAATGGGGAAAAGGCAGGATTGTCTGAGAGCCAGTCTATCAAAGCAGGAGAATAAAGGTAAAAATCTATACCCTGAACCCTCATCTACAGAAAGGAGCTGTGAGCATTACCTGGGGACACCAGGCTGTCGATGGTTTTTGCCTGAGCCTGATGTTGTTGTACTCAGGGTAAAACCCTGCACAGACCAGGCGTGCTACAAAATGAATGAGGAAGGACATCGAGGGAATAAATAAAAGAGATGAGGAAAAGATCTCCACTCGTACAAAATCTGCACAGCCATGGAGAGCCCTTAAAGAAAAGAAGTTAAAAACTTCATTTACAAAGAGCTCTCCTGACTTGTGTCATAAAATGTTCCAAAACAATCTCATGACTCAATTCCTGCAGCCATTGAAGTAGGAAGAATTACATAAGATCCTTGCTCTTTGCTTTATTTCATGCTTAACTCATATTCCCAATGATTCATTATCAGGATTTGTCAGGACTAATTAAGCAGAGTGCCAGCTGTGGTAGGATTGGGTACCACAGCACCTTCCTGGCTGGGACTGCACTGGGATCAGGGCTCCTGGAGAACTGGGGAATAGCAGCCAGTGTTCAGTGCTTTGGGGCTCACTGGGCTGGGCTGGTCCAAAGGGAATGTATTTAGTGCCTGAATACATAAACTGGAATTTTCTGTAACTCTATTACAGCAAACAACAAAATCTGTGAAGTTCCCAGGATGATTTTCTCTTCTCTGCTAAAAGCCACCTCTCTTCAGCTCAACAACAACAAAAAATCATTAAATCCCCAAAAGGGGACAGTGTGAAAGCCAGGAAGGTGTGAGTGTGAAAATGTGTCCCTGTGGAAGGTGTCCCTGTGGAAGGTGTCCCTGTGGAAGGTGCCCCTGTGGAAGGTGCCCTGTGGAAGGTGTCCCTGTGGAAGGTGCCCTGTGGAAGGTGCCCTGTGGAAGGTGTCCCTGCCATGGAGAGGGTCTGGAGCTCAGGGCTGGTCTCTGAGCTCCCTCCCATCCCAATCCAGGCTGGGATTCCGTGGCTCTGTGATGTTGTGTCCCAGCTTTTCCTGCTGATACAAAACGAGCAGTGGGCTCATCAGCTGTGGGAGCAGTTTCCAAACAAAGCCTTCCTGACCTGGATTTGATACAGGCAGAGCCATCCCTCAGAGAATCCCTGTGCTGTTGTGCACACCCTGCCATTAAAAACAGAATAATTAAGAGTAATTAGTTCCTGGGCAGCAATGGCTGAATATCAGGGGCTGGTTTACAGGGGTGTGAGCCAGGGGGATCCTGCAGCTCTGCCCATCCCACCAGGACCCTCCTGGGCAGTGCCCAGGGATGTGGGAGGGTGGAACTGGCCCAGGAGCAATCCCAGCTGGGTGCTGGGCCCTGCAGGAGGGATGGTGCTTCCCAGGGAGGTGCTGGGGTTGTTTCAGGGCACTCTCACCCAGAGGCTGCAGGAGGAAAATGCCCAAAGCTCCACAAGGCTCAGGTGTGTGTCCATCTCCCCTGAGGGGCACCGAGTGCCATGCCCTAATCAGATGTCACCTGGTAAAGGTATTTTTCACAAATACATAAAGCATTTTCCGTTGGTATTCTTTGGGGAAAAGAATCTGTCAAGCATTTTTAAAGTGTTTTGCCTAAAATTTGGCGAAGCTGTAAAGGACAGAAAAGGGGCACTGATGGCTGGGAGGGAAAAGCCTCTCAAGAACATCCTGAGTGATTCCATCAGCTTCAATGGCACTCTGTCCCCTGGAAAAGTCCAGGCAGCACAGCCAGAAGGGGAGGAGGAGACCTGTCTGCACTGGCTGGGCCCGTTTATTGTCTGACATTACAACACTATTATTATTTGGAGAAAGCTGTCTTATTTAATTATCCTGAATGTGCAGTCCCATCATTTCTAATTCAGCACTGGAGGAAGATGTTCCAAGCATTAAACGAATCAAAATATTCTTAGTAAATAAGTAACTGAGAGAATAATAAGTGTTTGGAAAGAAGAAGTTATTGTTCCCCGTGACTGGCAGGGAGTTTAATGATTTGGCTGAAGTGCCCATCTAATAGAGCTGCCTGCCTGAAGGATTTGTGATCTCCAAGGAGCAGTGGGGAAGTGTCTCCTGTGTAATTGATTGATCCATCCCTCAGGAAGGCTTGGATGGCTTTCAGGGCCTGGGACAGGGATTGATGGGGCTGCAGGGGCTGGGAGCCTCCCCGGGCTGTGGGAAACGCCTGGCCCCGGGGCAGAGCTGACCTCAGGGACCCCAGAAATGGGGAACTGCTGCCAGCTCACCCAAAACCTTGGGAAGGGCTCCTCTTCCTCCCCTGACCCTCTGACCCTTGCCTGGGAATGGTGGGAGCTGATCCTGCACCTTTAACCACCTGCTGCAGAGTCACAAACTCATCGAGATCCAGCTTCACATCATCAGTGACTGGTGAGCCTGGCACTGCCAAGCCTGGGCTGGATGTCACCAGCTTGGCCTCAGCTCAGGGCCAAGAGCTCCTCTTCCTCCTCCTCTTCCTCTTCCTCCTCCTCCTCCTCCTCCTCCCCCAGAGCCTTTTGCTCCCTAAAGCAGTGGCAGCAGCCAGGGCACAGGAGGCAGCCCCAGGGAGGTGTCTGGAAATGGAAAATAACCCCGTGTGTGATGCTGTGGGCCTTAGAGAGCCTCAGAGGAAGGGAAATTGTTCTCCCCAAGGGTTGGATCTCAGAGCTGCTTTGCTCTTCCACGTGGTCACACCAGTGTTGCAACACAGAATTAGGCCCAGGTACTTCATTCAGCACAACGTGCTCGTCGCAGTTTTTTTCTTGGAAACAATCCATAATGTCTTGTAGATTTAATAACTTCATATGTTTTATAAATTACAATCTATTTATAATTTTTAATATATTTGAATATTTTGTAATTCAATAAGCCACAATTGTAAAAAACCATGTTTCTCTTACAGAAATGAGGTATCTAAGCGACCACGTCCTTGAAGGGAATTTGCTGTCCCCTGTCCTCCCTGGAAACCAGAGCCTCACTGACACCTTCTCTTTCTAAACAGCAACAACAAAGCCCTGAGTTAAGGATCTGAGCTTTTCACTGGCCTCTGCTCCAAAAATCCATTATTTTCTGAACAGCAGATAAGCAGGAGCTCTGGCTGCTTTCCCGAGCCTGACTTCACCCAACAAATTAATTGCTTGTACCATGTCCATTACAGTTGTCCATGCTGACCTCTGCCTGAGCAGCAGCCTCTGCCACATCACCAATATTTGAGAGATTGTTTTATTCCTCCTTCCTGCTGCTCCATCACTCTTTGGGCTGCTTCCACTGGCTGGCTGTGAGGGGATTCTGCCTTTGCTCTGCCAGCTGCCCAGATAAAGGCAATGTTTAATTATACAGCAGCTCTGACAGTAGATTCCTGTGATGGAGATCACACCACACCCTGAAGGATGCCAGCCATGAGGCCCCTTCCTATCTGACAGAGTCTTTGCCCATCCAGCAGCAGTTTGGCTGAATCTCATTTGACAAGCAAGTTAAGAAATGGTTTTGAATATTCTCTTGGATGTGCTAGACCAGCACTTACTTCTAAACAAATTGTCCTGCTTAAAAAGATCAGGCTTGGGCTGGGTTTGTTTGTTGGGTTGGGTTTATTTTGCTGGTGAATTTTTGGTTTGTTCTGTGTTTTTGGGGTTGTTTTGGGGTATTTTTTGTGAAGCAGATCTCCCCGGGGGGAGATGGAGTGTGTCCCCAGCACTGCAGCGTGCTGTGGGTGGAGAGACACAGGTGGGACTTTGGTCCTGGGTGCCCGGAGTGGTTCCAGTGCATCAAACCCCAGTGCTGAGCTCCCTGGTGTGCCTTTCTCTGGGTGAGAAAAGCAGGATTGCTTCACTCTCACCCCAGGAGCTCTGCAGGCTGTGCAGGAGTGAGGACACAGCTCCCAAGGTCGAAGGTAAAGAATGTGTTCAGTGCCTGGGAGCCCAGAGTGACTGTGCTGGGAGCTGGGCTGGGCACACCAGTGACTCCCTGTGAAGTGAAACACAAACAGCACAGTGCAATGATCTCCCTCATCCTCACACGCTTCTGTCAGTGTCCCATTAAAGACACAAAGTGCTGCTCTCCTGCACCACCATCCCCTCCTGAGCTGGTCAGGATCACAGCTGCAGCTTTCCTGGGATTGACAGTAAGGAGAACATTCCTGGCCCTGAGAGTGGGGGAATGGATATGACTCAGTTTTGCTCAGGAACTGCTGGCTGAGTGCTGAGTGTTGGATGCTGAGTGTTGGATGCTGAGTGTTGGATGCTCTGAGTGCTGGATGCTCTGAGTGCTGGATGCTCTGAGTGCTGGATGCTCTGAGTGCTGGATGCTGAGTGTGGCTCTGAGTGTTAAATGCTGGGTGTGGTTCTGTGTTGAATGCTCTGAGTGTGGCTTTGAGTGTTGGATGCTCTGAGTGAGTGTTGGATGCTCTGAGTGTGACTCTAAATGTGGCTCTGGGTGTTGAATGTTCTGAGTGTTG